>VDFB02252616.1:228681914-228698955 GCA_007258455.2 Sequoia sempervirens | reverse complement strand
TGATTTTGTATCTTGGGGCTTGACCTACATGTGGATCTATCTTGAATGTCTACTTTAGTGTGAGTTTGAAGCAGATTCATCCTCTCACTAAAGTGGGCGCTAAATGTGTCATAGAAAAAAGGACCCTTTGCTTGAAATGGGATTAATTCATGATAAAGATGAACTTTTAGTCTTAATCCTAGTGTTGTGAAAGTGTTGTGCATCCACTACTCCAGAACCTTGGACCCATCCCCACCATCTGAATAACATGCTTTCCAGCTGACATCTTGTAAGGTGTTATAAAATCTTATGGGGACTTCATGCTTTTATAGACTTAATCCAACCTATTTATCCCTAATTCAACGGTATAAATGTGTTTTAAATAATATTATTGCATCAATCCAGAAGAGGTTTCTCTACTTAAGCAATATTCAGCTAGTGATGTGTCTTGCACATTCACATTGATTTTTTAATGCCTTCCTAGGCTATGGACCTCAATTTTAATGTTGTAAAAGTGTATTTAACACTTTCACATTGATTGTCCCAATCCTATTTAACATTTACATCATGCTCGACTCCTCTGCAACCCATCCAAACCCCATTGCATCCTCTAGGCTTAAATTGATTAAACCTCGATAGGGTTGCATTTTAGACCTTATTTCACATATTATGCTTGTCGAGGAGCTGTAGAAATAGCCTGTGGGACCCATTCACCATACATGGCAGATCAGTCCCATCAGTCATTCACCATGTGTGGTGAATGGAGTCCCCGATAACAATTGAGCCACTTTGGTAGGAAAAAGTGAGAATTTGGGTTGTTTAGCTTCATATGGGGAAGGAGAGGAGACGTGATGAGGGTAGTAATGGATCAAAGGCACAAAGCCTCAAATAAGTGCTTTTACCCTCATTTTACATCTCTTATCTCTCATCATTCATTCATCCACAAATCTTTTCTTTCAAGTCAAGCAACTTAGGGTTTTAACATTACAAGTCATCCAAGCTCAATTTTCAGACTTTCAAGGGAAAATTCTACATGGTATGTTGTAGAATTTCAAGATCAATCATCATGGAAAGGTAATATATTACATTATTGCATGCTTCATTCCATTCTTTCATCATTTTGGTTTAATTACCTAAACGGGGTTTGACCAAGGCAAACCCCCATGTCCTAACAATCAACATCTTCTTCTTCTTGTGTGTTTGCAGATTTAGGTCTCCTGGAAGCTTGGAAATCATTGAGGATAAATTTTCAAAGGCATTCAATTCATCCCTTCATCATTCAAGTCAAAATATCAACAAAAAGTCACTTTTAGACCCAAATCTGACAGTTTCAGAAGCAAACACATGTAGGACGTAGAGGTGTAGATCTAGCTCCACATAATCTACTCCTGAATTTTTTGATTCATGTAGGTAGACTAATTCACCACCCATGGCGAATGAGTCCCATTTGTAGGCCTGAAAAGTGATTTTTTCATAATTTAGCTCCTGACAGTGAGAAACCTGTTTCCAAAACTTTTCATCAGAAGTAGGACTGATTCACCATGCATGGTGAATCAGTCCCAATGGCCATTAACAGTGACTTCTAGAACATTCCAAAACCTTCCAGAAACAATAATCTATCTCCAAATGCACTATGATAAGTCTCTTAAATTTCTATTATTATTTTCTTAAGTTTCTAGTTCACTTTTGCAATACACAATGTGTTTTCAAACAAATCATATTTTTTAGGTTTTGCATGTTTAGTCAATCAATATTTTCAATTAGTTGCACTTAGATCATTCCATTTAATCTAAATAACATCATACACATCTTAATTTGAGTGAACCCTCTATATTTTGGGTGTGGGATCTATCTCTTTCCATTAGGTGAAAGACCCTAATTGAGTAAAAGAGGAAAAGCATTCCTAGTCCCTAAAATCTATGGTTCATAACTGATTGATACTACATGTGGGAATATCTCATTAGATAGGGATCAAGTAAATACTTTTTTTACTCATTATGATCAATAACATTAGTTGTTGCTCCTTGCCATGTAATAGTTGTAGGATCATAGCATACTCACTATTGCATATTTTTACATTCATTGAAAATCATTTCCTTTTCTACAAGGAGTGGCATATCATCATCCATCCTCAGCTCACACTTGTCCCACACTCAGTGGGGGCAAGGGGTTAGGTAGCTTTGTCCTAGTGTTTCACTTTTCATTGTCTCTTTTGTCTATTTGATTGTCTTCCATGTATATGTTAGAGCAAGCTTGGGATGTGGATGACATGCCTTAAGTTGGCTCGCATGTGACATACTTTTCTTTCTAGGTTTAGCATTGTATTTTTTGGGGAAACCCTTACATCCTTTTTTCATGACGTAGCTTTATTTCAGAAACATATGACATGGCATAGGGTTTTCCAAGGAAAGCTCTTATGTCTTAGGAGATAACATTAGCTACTTTAAAGTAGTTACTCACAGTAATGGTGTTAGCAACCAATTTAAAGCGGGGGCATACATTGATAACATCTTTCAACATTTTTCATATTTCATGGCATGATTTTCTTTTTTCTTGTGACGTGTCCTTTTCTTGGTGTTTTCATTGGGTTTGATGTCCTCCAAGAGTGCGATATTTCTAAGCATACAATTTCCCTTAGTGGAATGATGGGAACGAGGCATCCCATTAGTGGCGATATGATATTCTTGACTTATCCTCTCTTGGAGACATTAGGCACAATGTTCCTTAAGAAGAAGACCTTACATGAACAAAGAAAAATCCCCTTTAATAAAAACTTACAAACATAACATTCAAAAGCATAGCATTGTGGTGCCTTATTGAAGTTGTCAGGGGGACAATTCTGGTATGGTATGGGAGGCTAATATGATTCTCTCATTTTCCACCTCACTGGGATAACTCACCTAGTGATCATGCATGTTAAAAAAAAACAACCTAGATATGTTCCACATCACGTTCTACTATTGAAGCTTGATCCTTTTTCATAGACAAATAGCCTAGATGTGTTCCACATTGTGTTGGACCATCGAAGCTTGATCCTTTTTCTCAGACAAACAACCTCATTCCACATCATGTTGAAATGTTTGAAGCTTGATCCTTTATTTTACTTTATTTTTCTTGGTCTTTGATATGGTATGATTATGTATGTTTTTCATTATTGCATACTTAAGTGTTTTGAATTTGTACTTTAGTGTGAGTTTGACATGGGGGAAACTCTCACTAAAGTGGGGGCAAAATGTAGTGTCGAAAAAAGTAACCCTTTCTCATGCTTTGTTTAGGAATGGATAATTAATGATAAAATGGACTTAATTGTGTGCCTTATTTAGGGTGTTGTAAAGTGTTTTCATACACTTTCACACTAATCTAGGGCTTCATTAATTAATTGAGGTTAATTAGAGCTTAATTGGCCCCTTAAATTCAAATCCAAGCCTTATTAATTACATTTTTCGAAGGATCTATCCTCACACTCATTAATAATATTACATAACATTTAATTTGGAAAGGTTTGAGTCCTAGAATAGTGACCTAGGACCCATTCGCCATCTAGAAAATAGGTCCCCACTATGTCCTAGGATCCCCTTTTGGCATATTAATTCACCTCCCCAAAATTCGGTCCTAGAAAACTATTGTAGGACCCATTCGCCCAAGGTGGAAAATGGGTCCTCATTACTTAGGACACCCCTTTTTGAACTTATTTGTGGCTAGATTTTAATGATTTTGAATCCTAGATATGATGATAACTTCTGTTATTTGAATTTCAGGATTAAATCTTAAGTTTAGTTTAAATATAAGGTTATTTCACATAGTTTCATCTAAGCAACATGAGAAAATCCTAATAGAAAATTTATGATCAAGAGAGCATTTCAAAGAGACATTATAAGGCATTCAAGAGTAGATTATTGAAAATTATTGTATAATTCAAGATCATATCATCATGTCAAAGCATAGCATCAAGCATGTTGTTGGGCTTTTGTTGTTGATGTAGTATTGAAGATCCAATTCAAGCATTGTTTCACATCCAATTCAAGATCAAGATCTACATTCTACATGGCCACTTCATGTTAGATTTCTGATTTAACATTCCAAGACATCATCCAAGGTATTATTGTTTCATATTTCATGTTTCATTATTTCATCACAATGTTTAATTACCTCAACGGGGTTTGACCAAGGAAAACCCCTATTCCCTAACAATCAACAAGTTTTTCTCATCTTTGATGTGTGATTGCTAGGTTGAATATCAAGTGGAGAACAAGATTGAATAAAAGTTGTCAAATTTGTAAAGTTGTAAAAGTTGTCATCTATCTTACAAGATCATGAAAACAAGGCTACATAATTTATTTCCAACTTTCAAGAGCTAGTCACCTAGGAGCTAGAAGTGCAAAAATTGAGGAATAGAACCTAGAAATTAGTTTTTAGAAACATAAGGAACCATTAGCCACCTTGGGCGATGAGTATTCATTGACCCCTGAAATAACACTTTTTTAGCAAGGTACACATTGTTTTAGCATCTTAAAACCTCCTTTTTGTTGTTATAATAGCTAGGATTAATTTTGATTTTTATTTATGTATTATACCCTTCATAATTTAATGAAACATCATAAGAAAAATTAGGTTCCTCCATTTAGTTGATCCTATTTGGGGGAACCTCTTTTTTTATGTTTCATAGTTGTGTATCTCTCTTCACCACCTTTCCAACACCTATTCATTTCTGAATCAGAGAATTGGGGTGAAAGTTATGGCCTATTGAAGAAATTAGTAGCAAATAACTTAAACCTAAAATATTTGGCAAAAAAGGGAAAAAAATATTTTCAATACTTTTTGTGGATGGAAAGTGCTTGTCTCTAGCTTTTTGATGATATCTCTTTTTTGAAAAATGGACACCATGATGAAATGTTATGTAAGCTTGAAAAAAGGGCTGAATTTGGCCTATTAGATGACTCTGGTGGCCCTCTGGTGGTCGTGGGTAGCACCATCGGTGGAGCTAGCCACTTGAGTGGCACTCGAGCTAAGTTTTAGGCAGAAATTTAAGTATGGGTTGCTAGCGGTTTAAAAAACTGCACAGTTAACTATCATAGTTTAAAATTTGATCTTGGCGGTGAGGTTTTTCTACCACTTAGCAGCTTATGGAGACCAGGTGGCTTTTCCATGGGTGGCTTAGCTATAGCCTTTTTGCAGCTTTAGCTGTAGGAAACTAAGCAAACCATGAGTGCTTTTTATCCACTAAGTGCTTTATACAAGAACTTAAAATTTATTTATTTTTAATTTTTAAAAATAGCATGTCAAATATATATACATATATATATATATATATTTAATTTGATGATGTACCTACATGACCCGGGGTATCGTACAACTCCTTGGGAAAAAAATTTCCTTCACAACTCTTGGCTCTGAATATGGGAAAATTTTAAGTCAAAATTCATCTCCTCGACCCCCTGAATGCTATCACAAGGTCCTTTTGTCCAAAAATGCTCTTGGAAAAACCTATTCACCAGATCTATTCTTCAAGCCCTCATTTGCAATCATGTCAAAGAATCTCCAATTTGGATGAAACAAAAGCCAATCTTAACTTTCTTGAGCCTTCTCTATGAGTTCAAATGGTCAAAAACGCTGCCAGTATAACCAAAAATGTTGCAATCACCCAGATCTCACAAAACACATGCAATATAAAGAGGTAATTAAATATTTGCAAACCATTTCTTATTCTTTAGAATGTTCAAAATGCAAGATAAGAGAACATGAGAATTTACAATATTTTTATATGAAAATATCAATCTCTCAATTAGGAATCTAAGAACATAGACTTCTCAAAAAAAAATCTCTGATACCATCTTAGAAATTTGAAATAGATTGAATAACCCGAGGAACTTTTTAAGAGAAAATCAAAGTTACATAAACTAGAAAAATATAAAAAATGCAAACTAAGATTCTGAGAGATTATGAAATGTCGATATGAAAAAATTACATTAAGAGCTTCCAAGTTGAATGAATGAATGAATATAAATATAAGCTAGGTAGCGAGTTTATATAGAACTAAAGAGAGGATAGAGGTCACAAATCCAACCAATAGGAATCAACCAAAAAAAGAAAAGGATGCCACTAAAAGTGGAAAGTGTTCCACCCTTTAAGGAAGGGGACAATGCATCACTTATCTCCTAGTAACCTAGGACTAAGGGAAAATAAATTGACCTGCTAGGAAAATAAAAGACCTACACCAATAGAAAGAGAGAAAAAATTCTCTTAAGTGTTGAAGGTTCTTCTGATGTAGTGAGAGATTTTATTTTGCGATACATTTCACATTTTGTAAGAAGGTTTTATACCATGGCCTTTAACTCACAAAAATATCAAAAATATTAATGGAAAAGGCTACAAGATGTTGAAATTGAAGATGGTGGATTTTTTTGAGAGAGATTAGTGGTTCTTGGTTTCACAAGAAACCAAACAAACTACAATGTCTAATGAAGATTGGAAAAATTTGGAAAAGGAATGGGGAACCATTCAGTTGTTTCTTGTAGATTTATCCCTCTTGAGTGTCTCCATGGAAGACACCACATACAAGTTGTCAAAAGAGGATAGGTAAAATCAATCAAACTAAAAGTTCATCTAACAAATTATATCTCAAAAGATGATTGTATTGTTTCAAGATGAAAGATGGTGATTGTATTGCAATCATTTAAATAAATTTAATTTGATTCTAGGTTAGCTTACATCAATAGATGTTAAATTAGAAGATGAAGATAACTTTATCTTTTCTCTTTGTTCTTTGTGTGAATCTTGGAAAAAATTAATTGTTCCCATAAGTAGTAGTAATGCAAAATTAAAGATGGATAGCATATTTTCCATGCTTATTTTGGAGGAGATGAGAAATTCTATTAATTTTGGCTCCCAAGATACCTTCCATGTGTAGGTTAGGTCCAAAGAGAAAGGGCCTAAAGGGGATAAATGGAGGAATAAGTCTAAAAGACACT
This sequence comes from Sequoia sempervirens, assembly GCA_007258455.2. Lineage (NCBI taxonomy): Eukaryota > Viridiplantae > Streptophyta > Pinopsida > Cupressales > Cupressaceae > Sequoia > Sequoia sempervirens. The sequence goes on along the minus strand of VDFB02252616.1, from coordinate 228,692,008 downwards.
CTAAAACCCCAGAAAAGGGTAGAGTAAAATTTTAGAATTGTGATAAAAGAGGGTGTATGAAGGAGTGTAAAAAAGAAAAAGAATGTTTATTTCTCCATAGAAAATTCCTTGGATGATTCTTGGCTTATTGATTCAGGTTGTTCCTACCATAAAATCCTCTTAAAGAGTGGTTTACAACATATAAAGAATATGATGGGGAATTTTTTTCCTTGGTAATAACAACATAAATAAGATTGTTGGTAAGGGAAATGTAAAGTTGATTTTTGATGATGGGAGAATTAAATCCCTTGAGAAATATTTTCATATTTTAGGGCACCAATGGGGCACCAAACACGCATACAAGTACCACAAAGGATGGGGTGAATGAAAATACAAAGTAATATAGGAGCTCTTAAATGCAAATAATAGAAATTCTGCTAACTATAATAGAGAACTAACTACAGAAAATAGAAATGCAGACAAATTCTAGAAAAATGCCAGAAATGTTGTTTAAAAAGTATAGAGGGACTAATTTGCCCAGGGTGGCAAATGAGTCCTAGTATGATACTTTTTTTAGTGTTTCTCAGAAATTTGAATGTGATTTTAATGCTCTACAGAATGCAATTAAGGATGAAAAATGTAGTTTTTCAATTTTTTCAATGATATGTAATGCAAAAATGAAACCTAAACAAAGCTTTCACTAATGCAATATGAAAAGTCCTATAATGCAGAAACAAAACAATGTCCTAATTGAATGTTAAGGAAAGTGTAATATAGGATGCAATATGCAAATGAAATTAGAAATGCAAAGTGTTCAAAATGCAGGTTCACCAAAATGAATCGTAGATTTTTGGTTCCTATGGACTTCTCAAGCTCTGGTAGGGTTTTTCACCTAAAAGGAGAGAGATAGGACCAAAAATGCTAAGGGTTCATTCAAATTATGTTATGTACGATGTTTTCTAGGCTAAATGAAATGAAATAAATGCAATTAAGTGGTTTATATGAATGATTATGAATGCAAAACTAATATTTAAACTATGCTAGAAAACACATTGTGATATGCAAATAGTGAACTAAAAGATGAAATAATGCAGAACAAAGAGAAATGGGATGAAACAGAGTGAACTTGGGAAATATTTGATGAATCTGGAATGTTGTGAATGTTGTCTAAAGTTACTAAAAATAAATAGTGGGACTCATTCACCCAGGGTGGCGAATTAGTCCTTCTACTGGTGAAAAAGTATCAGAAGCAGATTTCTGATTGTCGGGATCTAGAATCTGATAAAATTAAGAGTTTCAGCCTTAAGGTGGGACTCATTCGCCACTAGTGGAAAATCTATCCTCTTCCAAAATTTTGAGAAATTAGGAGACAACTCTGCAACACCAGATCTGGAAATGTCTGCTTGTCGGGTTGTCGAAGTCAATTCTGTAGGAAACAGATAGAAAACCTTCTCCAAGCTTGAAATATGGTTGATTTGACTTAAAGCACTTAGTTGACTTTTTGACCAATCTTCAACACCTAAATGCTTGTAAAATATGCATGCAAAGGTCTGCAAACACACATGTAAGAGGGGAAAAATGGTTGAGGGTTAGCAAATAGGGGTTTTCCTTGGTCAAAGCCCACTTTGGTAATCAAACCCTTGATAAAATAATGAAATGCAAGAGAATGATAAACTAACAACATGCAAATGCTATCAACTTACCAAACCCTTGATGATGTAAATATGAAGTAATGTTAATGGATGCACTCCAAAGTGCTTGAATAATGCTTGATAAGATGTTGTAAGATGCTTGAATGCTTGAGATTGCTTGAATATGATGTGTGAATGTTGGAGGATGTAAAATGAGGTGAAAATCACTTATTTATACCATCTTCTGCATTAGTAACCCATTCATACCTCATCACAGGCTGACATCAAGTGTTTTTTAATAAAAACCTGAAAGGAAATTTAAAAAAAAATCAATTTGGAGCTAAGGGGGACTCATTTGCCACGCATGGCGAATGGGTCCCACCTAGGACCTGAAAATGGGTGTCGGGAATTATCTTGTATTTAATGTTGTTTGTTAGGCTAACATTCAAAAATACACTTAATTAGAGCATATGAGAGCATAAAGGGGTCAAATAAAGCATAAGAAAGGGATAAATAGTGAATTTATGCCTAGAAAAGAGTGAAATCTTGTTACAAGACTTTACAACACTTCAAAATAGGACTTGATTAGTGATGAAAAGGTGATTTTTAGGTAAATTGTAATGAATAGAGTCTAGAAGAGTGTATAAATGTCTTACAACACTTCACAACACCTTCACAAGATGTCATTATTTGAATTTTAGTACCTAAATATGCATGTTCAAGCCATGTTACATCATAAAATCAGAGAAAAATATGTCAAACACCATGAAAGAAGACCTAAAAGAAAATGACAAGGGGCCATTTTTCTATGGCACAACTCCATTTTTTTGATCTTTGAGCTTTCCTTTAAGAACATCACTAGCTCAAGTTTTGCAAGACCAAGCTATGTGGCCTTTATTCTTATAATAAAAACATATAATGTCCTTGTTGTTTGTACTTGAACTTTTATTACAACTTCTAGAATATATAATGTATTCTCTTATTGAGAATCGACTTTTATATCTTCTATATTTGTTCTCGTTTCTTCTACTAAAAGGGTTGAAATCATATCTTCAAAAGATTGAGAAGTTATTTGATTGATTGTAAAAATAAAACTATTGTATTTTAAAGGAAACTTTTTTAACAAGATATATTTAGAATCATCATCATCAACTGGAGTATTGACTTCTACTTATTATCTAATGAGACCTCAGATTACTTATGTGATTTGACATTGTGATTCCATCTTCCATTTTGAGCCTAAATAATTGAAGTTTTAGAAAGATTGCATTAATTTATTACGCTTCAAATAATTTATTTAGATTATCCCAATTTTATGCTGATTATTTATCTAAATCTATGTGATATAATTCATAGTTGAAAAGAGAAAGACAGATAATACCCTTGGCTTTATCATCTCTAATATTCCAATCCAATAACTTATTTACATTTGTAGGTGGTTTCTCCTTTCCACCTACTATTCCCCATAAATTTTATTCATTAGTTTCATTTGAATTTTTATTCTCCAGGTGTAAAAATTAAATCTAGAATACTTGTTTAATGGAATTACAAAATTTTTATTGTTATCTATTGAAATTTGTGCCTTGTTGACTATGAAATTCAAAAATTCAGAGAAAAATGGAAGATCTCTAAAGTTGTGGGTAACTTGTGAAAAGAGGTCAACCTCCGAAGAAGACCGACTTCCTATGGTGTCACCTAAAACTACTGATTTTCTACCGAAGAAAAGGGAGAAAGAAAGCTTAAAAGGAAATACTGAAACTACAAGTAATGGGTGATACACCAAACTAACAAGTATTATGAAAGTTCAGACTTGCATACACTTGAATACCATTGACAAAAATTGAATTACACAACTCATTTATGTAGATTCATGCATAAATATTTCACATGAGGGTTTGAATGCATTATTATTTTAAAAGGAAAACACTTTCACAATCTAAAAGATATATGCAACATTAAACACAACTTGCAACTTGCATGAAAATACTTTTGTAGAAGAGCAATGAGAACATGAGACCAAATCACAAGGAGATTAAAATACCTCACAAGAAATTTGATCAATCACTGAGTAATACACACTACTGCAATAATAAGAAGGAAAAAAAATTGAGTCCATAATAGCCAAGGTGTTATCTATATTTCATATCTAGAAAATGAGTTACAGAATGATGCCAAAATTTGTCAAGGAACTCCTAAAAGTCACTAACTCCAGAAAATGCATATTCAAAACTAACTACAAAATGAGTCAAAAAGAGAATATATCACTCAACTCCAAGTAGTTGCACTAAAATAGGAGCTACCAACTAACTTGGTTCGGATCCCTCAAAGAAGCCTAAAATTGAGCACTAGATTCCCTCCAAAATTGATTCCAATATGTGAGAAAAGTGTGTTTGGCCATGCCAAGCATCTAGGCATGCAAAACCACCCTTAGATTCTCGAAATTCCTCCAACAAGATGCATAAATTTCCCTACATGCATGGCACATGTTTTCCAACTACAAATAACCTCTCCTAGATTCTTGCACATCATAACTTCAAGCATATTCCTCATCATGCATTGAAAGCTCAGGCATTTTATTTCTTTTGCATTCAAAACAACACTTAATTAAGGGGCTTATATTTACACCCACTTAATTAAATATTCTACATTTAATAACAATCAAAACAAAAAATGGCCATGATACAACATATGAGAAATATCGTAGAGCATAACTCAAAGGAGACTTAGCAAATTACAAACATAAGGGAGGCATGAACTTATAAAACCCCTAAGGCAGGGATCCCACGGGTTTATTAATTTGCAGAATTTTTAAAACAAAAACAAAAATACCACCAAGGCATCGACATTAAAGCATTAGGAAAAAACCTAAAAGACCAAAAAGCAAAAATGCAAAGGCATTTTCATCAAGCAATTGAAACTAATCAAAGAAGCTACCGCCGACAAGTTTTTCATAGAGCTCTGTTGAAAGTCTTTCTGGTGGATTTTATATAAGCTTCAGAGGCATAAGACTTGCATTTTTTTGACAAACAGACCTCAGGTAACTCTTCTTTTTCTCTCTTTCATGTCTTCCATGTTGTTTACATGTATTTTCTTAAAAAAATGGAAATTTTTCTAGAATATTTTGAGGAATTTTTCAATACAGGCCATGACCATGCCTACAATTGATTTCTTCATAGGGTTTTGCACATGCTAAATGGCTCAAAATTTATTTTCCTTTTTGCATCTGTATTCATTTTTAGAAAAAAATTGGAAAAAATAAGCACTCTGTATGATAGGTCGTGACCTCATCATACTCATGCTTTTGACTTTATTGCATTTTTGATGTGTAAATCGTGACTTCATGATTCCTCTTAGCCATCCTAGGTTTTTACACTTATTGTGATTCTTGCTCTAATATGTATGGCCGCAGCCAAGCATGATATAAGCATCTACTTTTTAGTATATCCTAAGAAAACTCCATAAATGTTTCAAGGGTTTTCTGCTTCTATAGGATTTTTCATTATTTTGAATGACAAAATGCTCAAACCGAGCCATCACTATATTGAAACTTTGATACAACCCAAATGAGTTTGCATCATTGTAGAGAAAATTATTTTCCTAAGCTATTTTTCTTTTACCTTCACTTTTAATGAATATCTGAGCTTGTGTTCCTCAAACTTTGAAAACCCTAGCCAACCATTTTCTAGGTGTTTCATTTCTCTATATTTCCTATAGCTTTTACATGGAAAGGTTTTAAAAAATATTTGAAGAAGATAGTGGTATTTTTTCCTACCTCATGAGAGTATCAAAAATATCACAACTTATGGTCGAGCTACTCATGGCCATTCTGAATCACCAAACCTATGCCATCATTTTCTTTCACTACTGCAAATCCACTTCTTTTTTTTATAGCCATGATTACCACAATATGCATTGTATAGAGAGCTCAACCTTAGGGTTTCTTCTAAAAATTTTAACACTTGCAAATTTTTGGGTTTTGATATTAAATATCATTTTTACAAAAAAAGTAAGTTCATTTATAGCTCTGTGGTTTGACCCTATAGAAGACTATTATGAAAAACAAAACCCCATATGGGTTTGGTATGAACTGTGGAAATAACTCTCTTCCTGTAGATCTTTTATTTCATGATCAGATTTGATAAAAATGTTGTTATTTTGTTTCACTATCCCCTGAAGCCCTCAAACTCCTTCTAGCATTTTTACCCTGTGATATAGATTGTATTAAGGAGACTATCTTCTCATCCATGCATAGTGACTCCCATTTTGCTTTTCACCATATGCTTCTTTTAGCCTTTATCATTCAAAGCAATGCCAAAGTCGTGCTCTTACATAGGAGAAATGTTAACCTTCATCCTTGAACATACATCTATGTCAAATGGTTAAAATAGCTCTACATTTATTCTCCCTAGTACATTCAACATATGATTTATAACTTTCACTTTCCTAAATAATGTAATTATGAAAATATAGAACATGAGCTCGTTGTCCTTCAATTATTGAGGTTTTTATGTATACATTGTTCATTGATGTTCTTGACTTGTATCGATGCCTGTAGATGAATGACACTTGACCTGTCACGTACATTGTTCATTTTGCTATCACTTATTATGAGACTACCCCCTTAGTAGCTCACTGCCCCTTCTTTAATGTGATCTATTAAGGAACATGGATGGCTATCTTCTAATCATCATGCCTTCATTTTAATTTATATTTGCAAAATAGTGGTTGTGCTTCTTTTGACAAGACATATCATTATTTTCTGTAATTGTGATTTAACTGTCTCTTGTCCCTACTTAATAGCTAGAAACCTTATAATAGCTTCCCTCACACCATTACAACTGTATACACCTTCATGGTTGTACCATGATATGCCACTGTTTTGTGATTGATACAAGGCCAAGATTGATTTTGAGTAACATTCTCTCTGTTGTGTTAGCAATGATAATATTCTCTCTATTGTCACCATATCACTTCCTTTCTCACTATCATTGTTGTACCCTCCGTTCACTATACTCCAAGTGGCATATATTATTGAGAACTTGAATCCTCCATTGGTTCATGATCATTGTCTCTTTGATAGCCCTTCATAGATTAGTGCTCTCATTGATTAACACATCAATGCATCTATGCAATCTGCTCTGATACATATTATTGCATGCATTCTTTATGATTTTCCTAAGAAAGTGTATGTCATCAAGGACAATGAATAAAACTTATCATCATAAATGATATATACTTGTTTGAGTAAAATATAAAGAGATGATATATCTAATGAATTATCTTTCAATGTCTCTTTAAAGCATAACAAAGTAGCATGTTGGGATCAACCCTTGTGGGAGCCACATTTACCCCACATGCTGAAATTTGATAAAACAACAATGCTTTTCCTAAATCTGCATTTGAAGCAAACAAGTTAGAAAGATAGATGCATGCATATTTTGGATATGTTTGATGACTTATTGTTCTCTATGACATACACGGCTAGCATGCTTCTTTAATGCATTTTGAAGATCAGTTTATATGTTCATGGGTGCTTGTACATGTAATGTGAGAGACATTCATTTCTCTAACAACATTTTATCACTCAAATGCAGGAACTAGGAGCAATATGGAGCTAAGGAGGACACAAAGAAGCTCAAGGAAAAAGACAAAAAAAGGAAACACACACCAAACTAGTCATCCAAGCAATGACTGGTCTCTTTCCTTACATATGCATTTTGTTTTCTTACCTATCAATGTATATACTTTTCTTCATTTTCATTGAACAAGTTAGTCTCACGGCTTGTGTGAGACAATATGCACTTTTAATATCAATAAAGATTACCTTTTCAGAATTTTTTTGTTTAAATCTTTCCTATGTTACATGCACTTGTATAAATTCAATAGTCTATTAATGTAATCTTTTTTATTTCTTCTTATGCACCTAAATGTAATGTAGGAAATATTAAAAAATGTACCTTTCTTTTAGTTTTAAAACAAAGAGCTCAACCTGATTGAGATAATAGTGAAATTAGGTAACATTTATGGCTACATCTCCTATATGTTTGCTTGCTAAACATGAAGACCAGTTGCCTAGTCTATTCATTAGGTACAAGGTCACTCAGAAACTCAAAATAGATGTGAAAGCAACTTTATTCAATGTTGTAACTCAATAGATACAACTCATAACACCTTGGAGACTTATTGAAAAAAAAATTGCAGTAGGGAAACTACCTAACTGTGCTAAAATTACTTAGGGAATTTGAAAACAACAACTAAACTAAGGTGCAACAACACTTATTGAAAGTAAAACTTCTAAACTAGAAAATGTGATGTAGATCAAACCTCAAAATAGCATTTGAGGTGTATCCCATTGATTGGGATAGGAAGAATCTCTCCATTCATCTTTGATAACTAGAATGCATTGTGCTCCTTGCACTCTATGATGACAAACATGCCACTCCAAAAGTTGTCAAACTTAGTGTTATTTCCTGGCCTACTTTTCAATTCATCCCATTTGAGTACAACATCACCCTCTTTGAGTACTCTATGAGTTTCCTTCTTATCAAAAGCTCTTTTAGTTTGGAGTTGATGATACTCCAAAGACTTCATAGCTTTGTTTCTTGTCTCCTCCAACTCCATGAGCTGAGCATATTTAATTTCCATTGGGTCCTTCTCTTCAAACATTTCTAGTCGATTCATAATATGAAGAGCTGGCAACTCTATAGACAAAGGAAATCTAGCCTCATTACTATAAACTAATACATATGGAGAATTTCCAATAGACCATTTAGGAGTTATTCTATCTATCCATAAGACAAATTTTAGCTTGGTGTGCCAAAATATTTGGTTATCCTCCATTATTCTTTTAATGATTCTTATCATGTTCTTATTTATTGATTCAGCTAAAAAATTACCTTGAGGGTAATAGTTTGATGAAATTTTCAAGTATATGCCATTCTTGATAGCCCAATCACTCACTCCGAGTCCCACAAATGCTAAGGCATTATATGAGATAATTGATTTAGGAACCTCAAATCTATTTATTAAATCATCATAAAAATTCAAAACAACATTTTCATTGGCTTCTTTCAAAGCCATTGCGTCAGTCCACCTTGTGAAATAATCAGTAGCAATGAGTACCCACCTGTGACCTACAGTAGAAGGTGGGTTTATGGGGCCAATAAATTCAATTCCCTATCTCATGAAGGGTTGTTCCACTTGAATTGGCTACAAAGGTAATGTTGGAAACCTTTATTTTCTTGCAAAAATTTCACACTTTACACATTTCCTAGCCCATGCATGGGAATCTTTAAACATGCTTGGCCAATAATAGCCAGCTCTCATTATTTTCCATGCAGTTGTTCTTGAGGAAAAATGACCCCCTGCAGTTCCATCATGGAACTCATGAAGCACTTTATCAACCTGATCCTGATCAATACATCTTAATAACACACCATTAAGGTCTTTTCTAAATAGAAGATTTCCAATCAGCACATAAGGAATAGACTGCAATCTGAAGTATCTCCTCTTTGCCTTTTCTAAACCTGGTGGACACTCACCAATCTGCAAAAAGTGATTCATGTCATGAAACCAACTTGCACCTAATGCAAGTGCAACATTCTAATCTTGTTCATTAGTAACTAAAACAACCTTTGTTTCTATTTTCCCTTCATTTTCAGATCCTATAGCTAGTTGCTCACATAATCCCTTCCCTCTTATGAGCTTAGTGACCTTAATATCTATATCATATTCCATAACTTTTGTGATCCATCCAACTCTCTTTTCATTCAAGTCCTTGCTCAGCAAAAACTCCTTCACACTTGGGTGGAAAACCATCAAATGTATCTTGTTGTTCGAAATCAAAGGTTTAAATTTTTTCAAACTTATGATTACAACTAGAACACATTTCTCCACAAATGAATAACTATGTTCATAATCTGCCAATCCTTGGCTGAAAAATGCAATGGGTTGTTCTAAGTCCTCATTATTCTGCTATACTAGCCTTGCAAAAACAGAATCTATGCTGCCAAAAGCATACAAAATGAAGTCTTTTGAAAAATATGGGTGTATCAAGGGAAAAATCAGATTTGTTAGATGGTTAGATCAATAACACTAAAATCCATTGAAAATAACGAAGCACAAAGGAAAAATGATGAAAACAAAAGGAACGATATTACCATAAGTCTTCCTCTTCCATGCTTCACCTTTGTTACACCTCCTAGCTTGCAGTAAAATGTTGCCCTCAGATTTGTGTATGAGCAATTATGACAAATGACAAGACTAAAGCAAGTTTTGAAGGATTTATTCAAAATCTAAATGCCTATGCCTATTGCCAGTGCCTATGTCTAAAACAAATGCCAAAAGTGATTAAATGACTATATTAAATACTAAAATTGCCTATGACAATAAATGTGAAAGTAAATAAATGCCTATAATAACTATGCAAAATGTCAGCATGTGTGTGTGTTCAAACAATGAGAAGAAGATGGCATTTTATAGAAA
>VDFB02252616.1:228657973-228681814 GCA_007258455.2 Sequoia sempervirens | reverse complement strand
AAATGTAATCAATTATATCTTATAAATTTTCAATATGATATTCTACAAACAATGATGTGAATTCTGGTAGATATACATCCCAATGTGGTGGATCTAGAACAATAATAGCAATATCGTGATGCAAAGAATCACTAGAACTTGTGGATTATTCAACATTGGATTCATATGTAGCAACAGGTGACATGGGAGATAATTCATCAATGCAAGTCATGTGACTACATTATTCATCCACAAATGATGGTGTCTCATAAGAAGTCTTAGTGAGACTGAATGGTGTTTTTACATGTGTTAGAATTAGATGATGAGGTAAGGAAATACCATGATCAAGAAGAATTTTTTTCATTTTAGCAATTTGATAGTGAAGATAATATTCTGTTGTATGCATTTTATCCCACAATATCCATATTTTATTTTCTATTTATTAGGATGATTGTGAAGAATACTCAAATAGAAGGGATCAGTGTTAGATAGATGATCACATGAACCAACAAACTCAAGATAAAACACCTAGATTGTTCCCCTTGATTCATAGAGCCTGCCTCAAAATGATTAGTGTTGAAACATAGGCCCCCAGAACAACATGCAAGATAGTTAGACTCTTGTGTGAATAGTGGATGCCAAATTGACCATTTATAATGCATGGTTATTTTAAGAAAATTGGCTATCCAAATCTGAAATATACAAGAAAATTTGAATTCCTTGTGAAATTTTGATGTGTCAAATTTTTTTGCAAAATTGTTATAAACGAGGTGAAAGTTATGCCCCATAAAGATTTTCTTACAATGTTGACTTCATAGGCCAAAAAAATATATTAAATAACACAATTTCCAAATCATCTTGAAAGTGTTGATGACAAAACCAACTTCTCGTTGATTATTTACACTTTAAAATCTAACTCCCCATTTGCAAGCTATGAAAAAATGAAAACCACCCCTCTTTAAGCACTTTGATGAACCTTGATGAAATGATAGAATTTACATTAAATTAAAAAAAATGTTAACTGTCAAAGAAACATAAATCAATAAGTACATTAGTTATAATGGAACAGGGAGAAAACAATGTCTGACTTAATGGGCCATGTGGGAATTGATTGTTTCTTTGATGTGATGAGTCGGTAAGGATGAGTTGTTTGAAGAATCCAATCAAGGGTTTGAAATTGTGTGCAAATTTAATGCAACTACTATCCTCTTCATGGCATAGTAAAGACAGTGTAGATGCAACAAACAAACAAAATCATCAGCCTTATGAATGCAATTAAACTTTCCCAATGTGATGAATGAAAAGAGATCAGTTGGAGGTGTCTGTGAATAATGGTGTAGTAGGAACCATGCACTAGTGAGAGCTCGCCTACTAAACCTTACGTGGTGTGATGGATTTTATTAATGTTATGAGTGGGCAAGAGTTGGGTAATACAAATATGGCCATGTGACCAAAATAAACCTGAATCACCTTCTTCCTATTGTGATGGCTCTATGCTTGGAGGTTGATGGGGTATGCCTCCACTCAAGGGTTTTGATGCCCTAAGTTAATCCATAATAGGGTTGAATGAGCCAAAGGAGGCTATGAGTTGCTTGGAATATCTATTTTGAGGTAGGCAGCTGAAATGATGGCAAGGGTGAGCCTTATGAAGGTCATTGGAACAAAGAATGAATGACAATTGTAAAAATCCCACAAAAAATATTGAAGAAACCCACCAAGGAAGCCAATAGGCCAAAAAAATCTTTAAAACACAAGACATTTACAACAAAATAGAATAAAAAACCATGAATAGAAAAAAAAAGTTGTAAACAAGTCAAAATTTCTACAAATTTCTTTCAAATAAACCAAAATAGGCCATAATTTCCCCAAAAAACAAATTTTTTGACCAAAGTAGCAAAATGAAAAAGGAGTGATTTTGGCCCTTTGTTAAAAAATATATTTTTTCAACAAATTTTTTACATTGTATGGGTTTGTATGGTATTTTATGGATTTGTATAGTACAATAAAGTATAAAAAATAAAAATAAAAATTGAAATTACCGAATTCCCCAAATGAAAGGATATTCTTTATTTCTTGGGCCTTTCGAACATAATGGTAGTGTTCATTTGGCTCCATGATGCTCCAATTATAGGGCTATGTGTGGGAGTCACCTTGATGTGAGAAGGAACATGCCCTCATGGATCTAATACCATGTTGGAGAATGCCAAAATCAGAAAGTGTAAATAGATAACCTTCCATAAGTAAAATGATAAACACAATAGGATATCTATTATATAATATGAAGAGTGTGTAAATACAATAAGGAAACTTGCACATATAGGCAAGGTAGATGAGGTAAGAAGGTAGGACTAAACAACTAACTCTCCAAAGATGGATCACTTGTGAACTCACTTGACAAGTGTGTGAGCAAGTGTCAAATATACATGTAATAGGTGCCTCAAGTGATGGGGACACATGTCTCAAGCATATGAAGTGAGAAAAATATCTAAAACTCCCAAATAAAATTAAACTAAATGTGATAGGACTCACCTAGGTAGGCTAAAAGCTAACTAGTTTGATAAAGTCACTATTTACACCAACATTTTCTAAATTGTCATGCATGTTGTGACTTATCCATAGTACCTTGGTTCTCCTTGGGTAACATTCCCCTTCTTTATCCACCCTTAATTATCCACAATTTTTTACCTTTCATCTCATCACATAATTTGAGCTTTAGGAAAGAATTAAGACTTGAACTAAATTTTCAAATTTGTATCTTTTCCACACTCCACTTCTCCTTCTAAAGCGCTCTTGCATTTTTTCTGATAGGAACTTGGAACTTCACATCCATATTTCACATTACTTATAGTATCCCACTCCTTTATTTGGATATGGAACTTACATTCCAAGTTCCCTATTCCATCCCACTTCCTTGCCTTAAAAAACAATCTTAAGTTTCTATGGCCCATTATTACTTGAGGCTTAACACCCACTCTTATATGTAGGTTCATTGTTTTAGATTCCTCCTAAAATCATGAACTCTTGGTTCCAACGCATGGAGAAGGGATAAAAGAAAAGTAAAGAATGAGAAAAATGTCAAGTTTCAAAACTTTATAGAACATGTATAAGTTCATGAACATGTTAATGTTCATGATGAATACATATTCTTTGAAACCAAGTTATAAGTCTTGAAATAGGTTCATAAGAATCCTTTCAAGGACTTTTTGATGGGAAATAAATCTCCAATATTTGAGAAGATAAAAATTGGAAACATAAGGAAGAAATAAATATGTCAAAACTTTCTAAGGGATTTAGAACCCAAAACCTCCTCCAAGGTTTCAATTTCTTGGTTAGTCCCTAACATCCAATAGTCTTTTATCACATCCAAACTCCTAGGTTCCTCTCATAATCTCACCCCTAATGGCACAACATGTAGTTTCTAGTTTCTAGTTTCTAGGTTCCTCTTAGAACCTTAAACCCATCAGGCACTAGAATACTAGAGTTTCACACCAAATCTCACCTAGCTATCGACATTAATTTCACCCACATTCTTTCTCTCTATGGATTCCATTATTGATCAAATGTGTTAGAAATGAGAGGGAAATTGCTCTACATACATTTTTAATACATTGATCATGACTGAGTCAAATTTAGAGTACCCAAAATAATGAGAAACTTGATGTGGAGGTATGGATGTCCTTTGTAACTATTGAGATCACATTTTTTTCAATTTTTTTATGCAAGTGTACATGTCTACTATTTTAGCATGAATTGTAATGTGGTATACTAATTTTCTCTTTCATTTTTCAATAGATGGAAAATCAATTTGGAGAAGAACTAAGAATAAGACACTTTCAAATAGCTAGGGTTTCAACTCCAGTCAAAGGAAGGACATTTTTTTGTATTTTGATGGTTTGGTTTCATCCCAAATGTATAATTAATTTACTGTAGTCTCTTAAAAAAGATTGTAAAGTGTGGAATCGGCCTTGATTAAATATGTCCATTAGAATTGTGTTTATTTATGGATGTATATGTGAACAGTTAGCTAGGTAGACGATTGTAAAAATGATACAAATATTTTACATGGTGTCTTTTCATAATAATAAAGGAAAATTTTAGGTGTAGTTATGAATTACTAAGTATATCCATCTAACATTCCAAAATTTCTATTGTTTCTTTGAATGCATGTGTAGAATCTAGTTTACTTATGTACTCAAAGGGATATAGCCTTTAGTGAAACCTTCATTAATGTATCACACCAAGATTTTAGTCATTGCATGCTTTGAATGAATTCAACTCGCATGCCCTATTGGAATTGACATTGATATACTACTAAGTCCAATTATTGTTATCCCAACACATTAAAACAATTCAATCACAATCACTCTTTCAAATGTGTTGTACTTCCAAATTCCATGTACAAGTTCATACTAGTAGTACAGGTTTCTATAGTCATATTTTAAAACACTATACTTGGTAAGATTTTTTGCTATATAAAAGGTGCATTGCCTTGCATGTTTAAACCAACTCACAAGTATATTATGGAACTAGTATAGGGATACATTGTAGAGTGGGTATGGTTTTTAGTAAGATATGTATTCAAATCCTTGTAATGCCACTTAATTTAACACCTTGGGGAAACTCCCCTTGATATTGCAGATATTGCAAAAATAGAAGTGAAGGAGGTCTTAACCACTTCATTAATTGATCATAAGTTGTGAGACTATCCAGTCTTCAACATTTGAGATTTACATCTAAGCTCACAAAAAATTGGCCTTGTTGTTGAGGATACTCAAATCAATATTTTGTTTAACAAAAGGTGTAGGTGCAGAGAATGGGTCGTAAAGGGTTGAAAGGAGAAACAACAATCCAGTACAACAAAAAAGAACAAGCCCCAGGCTAAAACCATTACGAGTCGAAATTTACCTCATCAGGATCTGCAGGAAGACCCCGGGCAACAGGAACATGAGCACCAACGAAGCCAACATTACCACTAGCTTGTGCACGGGGCGGGAACCAAATGAGAAAAGACCATGAGCCAAAAACTCTGATAGAATCCTCCAAATTGCGGTCCAGAGCTAAGGCGTGATAGTGGAGGGAGTTTAAAAGTGACACATGACAATCAAACTGGAGAGCTTGCATTGAGTTCAAAACATAGCGATAACTGGGATGATTCTAGAAGTCACTGTGATATTAGACCCTCAATTGGAGCCTCCCAGTAAACAAATCGTAGATCCTAACCGCCTCAGTAAAGAAAGCCATTGGAAACAACACCTCAGTAACAAACTTAAATGCCAAATCTCTGACACTTTTCACGTCTTGAATGAGGTCCATTGCATTCGAGAGAAAGTGGGAGACAACTTGGGAAGGGTAGAAGGAGCGAGGAAAAAACAACATTTCCCTACTATAGACATCCATAATAGCCTCCTCCACATCACTGTTTTCTAGCCTGAAGATGTCACCAAGCACATTCTCTTGCAACAACCCAAGGGAAGGAATCTCCCACTTCTGAATAGGCAAGAAAATGTGCTTATTACGCACCACTAGATCCATCACCAGCAAAAACCTGCACAACCACCATTCTACACAACAACCAAATGAAGAAATATGAGGCCACAAAAGGAAAACAAAAGGCAAATATAGAAGGGTGGAATGAGCAAAAATTAAGAACACCTAGACCTAAAAAATAAAAATTATCCTTCGCATGCAAAACGGTGGACGGAGTAAAGGAGGAAATACAAGAAGATCACATGACACACAAGGATTCATACATGAGTACCTGATGTGTCACAATAAAAACAGAAGAGATAATACTTCGACAGAAAAAATCCTACCACAAGAAATACAATACAAAGGACATGACGTTTCCCCAAAAAAGAGGAGTCGACCGAGGAAGACAGTCTGAAGTACTATCATCTCAGTAATTGCTCTATTTTCATTAGTTCCAAAATGAGGGGGAAGGTACGAACGGAAGGTCCATCCAATTCCTCGATCTCACTTGTGTGGTCATAAGCAATATTTGCCAAACCATCTGGAAGCTTATTTCCTTCTCTCAAAGTATGATGGATTTCAAAAAATTCAAATTGATTCAGCAGATACCAAATATCCTTAATTACATACATGATTTTCCAATTTGGAGATGCACCATTTTTTATGGTATTTATTAAGATTAAGAGTTACCATCAATACTGATTCTATTAATCTTAAGCTTTCTTGTAAGTCTGATGCCAACCATAAGGGCACTAGCCTGTACTTCATTATTGGTGCAAATGTCCAAATTTAAAAAAGAGTCGAAATGGAATTTTGCCTCTTCAATCTCTTATTACACACCCAACACCATAATCTCTTGGATTCCCTTTCAAAGCCCCATCAAAATTAAGCTTGAGTAATGGGGAGAGAGGTGGAATCCAAGAGATCTTAATTCTATTTATTTTCTTTCTAGACTGAAAACAACCAAAGGGGGGAAGCTTATCTAATTTCCAATTAGATAAAACATTAGCATCCCAAGAGACAAAAAAAAAAAAAAAGAAGATAAATCTGCTTTAAAAATGTGAACCATAACCACTTCTTAAATTGAGCTTTCAACATTTTTTATCATTTGGTCTAGGCTAGAGAACTGTTTTCTAAAGATACAACGGTTCCTTTCAAGCCAAATGTTTCATATCAAAAGGGAGGGGGAAACCAACCAAATGGAAGAGAACATGGAATCCTTGAATAGAACTAGCCAACATTGGAATAGATCCAAAAGTGAATTTGGGAGATGACCATGCCAATTTAATCTATCATATAACCACATTTAAACACTATAGGTGGACTTGCAATTCAAGAGAAGATGATATGTCCATTCCTCAATGGTGCAACAAAGACATCAATTGAAAGGTTGGGAGATGCCAAGTTTCACCAATCTAGAGCTAGTTAGAATTTTACCTTTGAGAGAGAGCCAAGAAAAGGCTCCAACTTTCAAAAGAACCTTATTATTCCAGCATAAATTATGAGGCCAATTGGCTAAATCCTTACCTTAAATCTAGAGGGAATAACCTTGTTTGATTGAATATTGGCTTGATTTTGAGGGAGTCCAAATGAGTTTTTCTTTTATTTCCAAGAAAAAAAATATTTTGCACTACTAACAAGGAAGCCATGATGGGTTTTTGATCCCGAGGAAAGGTAAAATCCATAAAGTCTTTACATTGGACCTTTGGAGCAATTGGATCCATGGCGACAATGAAATAGTTCTTTATTTTGTCTCCCCAAAGCTCCTTCAAAACTGATTTTTCTTCTTTAATAGAGTCCAAATGGCCTGAGGGAGGATAGCCATTCCAAGAGCCCTCCCAAAAGGATGCAAACTCCTCATCTTGGATCAACCAAGAAAGGTGAGGGAGAATTAACCACCTATAATCAACGATGACATTCTGTAATTTTGAGTTAGAGACTAGGTTAGAGATGGTGGAAATTCTCTTAGGATCAAATGAGTTCAAATATTTATGTTGAACAATCTAGCACCATTTTAAGTGGGGTTTGGAGTATAATTTCCATAACAATTTAGCACCAAGGGCTTGATTATGTGCTTCAATATTATGAATATATGTACCCCCATGTCATTTCCCTAAATTTTACACGTAGGTCAATAATACAACCATCAAATTATTTTTTAAATGGTGTATAATCATTCTTAATTAACAAATTTTAAACTTGAAATGCATAGTTTTGATTAGAGGTAAAAAAATAGGTTTTAAAGGGGCCTAGAACCCTTTACAAAAAGGAATAGCTGACACAAAAAGGAAACATCAAGAAACAACCATCAGCCCAACGAATATTGTCAATATCTAATTAATTATGGTGATATTGTCAATATCTAATTACTATTAACCTTTCACTCCCTTGATATTTATCCTGCTATTGATATTGTCAATATGGTGATGCATAGTTAATTATGGTGATATTGTCAATATCTAATTACTATTACCCTTTCACTCCCTTGATATTTATCTTGCTACTGAAGAATACTATAAACTAGCACTTGCACCAAAAGGGGTGCAAGGGTTACACCGCTAGACAATTATATTTAAGTTAATATGTTAAGGAAGAGTATTTTTAATGTTTATATAATTTTTAATTTGAAATACATACAATTTTATCTGCTAAATTCAAAAAAAAAAATTGTATTACATATTTTCTTATATCAAATTGAAGGAAAGATTTGTAACAATTCCATTTTTTTAGAATTTTGTAGTTGGCAATTCATTGTGCTTGTATGAAATGAGCCTAGAGAAAGCCTTTTGCTTGTTCATCTAGTTCATTCCTACATGATAGCTTCATGACATATAATATATTATAGCTTGATGACTTATATAATTATTATATGCATGACTTATATAATATATTATAGCTTCATGTGTTATAATTTGTGATGGGTTGAAGGAATAGTGGATGGTGCATTAATCAATTGTAGGTTGATGGTTTGGACTTTTTGTTGTTCTATGCACATTGCATATGATAACAGACAGAGACATGTTTCTTCTTTATGTTGAGCATAGTAGTGAGCATTGTAGTCTTGATTTCTCTTACAATGTTGTAGATTGTGAATTTCAATTTCAAAGGATATATTTTGAGAATTTTTAGGGGTGGAACTCATAATCTATAAAGGAAGTAATAAGTTTCATTATTGATGCTACAAAAAAGCAATGTATAAAATTAAACAAGATTAATATAAATAGGAAAAAAAATAAGTGTCAATTGTATGCAATGAGCCTTACAACAATTCCATTTTGTATGTTATTTGGGATACAATTATTGTCTAACATAAGAAATAAATTGACGAAAGATAGTAGATACAATTTGAAGTATGTATACATGTGATATTGAATTTATTATTTAGTATAAGGAAACAACTTGATTAAAGATAGTATGAACATAATTTTCATGAAAACAATATAATTTGAAGTATGTATAAATGTGTCATTCAATTGGCATACATTTAAACACAAATATTTTAATTTAAGGGTATGTGCAGGAACATGATGGGCCAAAAAGTGGCAATATAATGGGTATTTGTAGGGTATGTGCTGACGACTTTTTTTACCCAAAATCGATGAAACTAAAAGGGTTTTTAAAGGAGATTCTCTACTTTCCACCAATATAAATTATGCTTTACTTTGAATTTAATAAGTAATTATTATTCATTTTGTATTTGAATTATGACTAAATTCCCGATTGATAGGTTGATTGAAAACATCTATAGCTTAAACGGGTATCACATTTTTGAATCCAAAATATGCATCACATTCTATGCCTTCACATACTATAGGATTAAAAAATTAAAATTGAATTTCATGAAGTTTTGACCAAGTTAAGGTGGTCAGATATACGAAGTTTTATATTTTTAAAAGTTGTAATAAAAATTCATAATTAATTATTTACTTGAAAAAAATTACAAAAAATATGCATCACATCCGACATGAGTCCTCTACTTATATGTAAAATCTTATCAAAAATTATTATAATTTTTATTGTGGTTAGGTGGTTAGACAGACACCTACTTCTTATTTTTCCTTGAAATTTAAGTACTACCGCATTGAAATTTTAAATTTTCACCAAATAGATTTTTTTTTTTAAAATAAACTTAGTAGTTTAGAAACTACATTCAATTTTCTACAGATTCTATTCTTACATATTTTTGAAATAATATAGATAACTTATTAAAAAAATTACGTCAAGTTGCCTAACTCTGATTTTTTTAAATTTTTTGCCACTTAAGGGCCTATTTTTTCCATGATTATCCTACACATACCCTTAATATATATAATCTTACAAGTATGTTTAAATTGATAATCTTTATTGCATTCTTAGTCAAAGAATACATTCTCATGGGACACCAAATTATTCCTATAAAATGTAATTTACACGTGACAACTATTATGTCTCAAACGTAAACTACACAATTGTAAGAAAATTTCATTTCTTATGTTTGTACATAATCTTACAAGTATGTCTAAAATGATCATCTTTATTGCATTCTTAGTGAAACAATACATTCTCATGAGACACCAAATTATTCCTATAATTTAAAGTAATTTACACATGACAACTATTATGTCTCAAACATAAACTACACAATTGTATTTTATGGAGTAGAAATTGGAAATGAAAATGAAACCAAATTATTTAGTTAACTATATATGAATTATGCATATAAACTATATATAAGTTATAAAATATATATATAATTTATATGCATAATTGATATTGAGAAAAGTCCAGTGCTCATAATGTCATGTGAAAAAGGTGATAACAAAATTTAACAGGCTTTGGAAATATCATGTCTCTAATTATATTATCTAATTTATATTCATAAATCTTAGTGTCGATTTCTCTTCAACTTTCCATATAAAAAAGTTTAGGTAAATTAGATCTTTTATAAAGTAAATATTTGTTTTCAATGGCAAGTGTTTTTTCTAGTGGTTTTTATAGATTTTGCAATACTAACAATTGTCTAATGTGATCATGCCTTTTCTACCCATCCTCAACAATTGTAGAATTGATAGAAATTTTTGTTGTCCATTCTATTTTTAGAAAAGTAATTTAAAGAGGAAAAGAAAATGAATTATATAAAGCCATAAAAACCCTTGTACCTTTCTATTAGGTGAAATGACTAAATAGTAGAGTTTAAATGGAAGATTCATTCTAGCTATGATAACCCTAGAATTTAGTGTGTATTAAAACATCAAAGTTATATTCTATGTCTAAGTTCTTATATTCGATACTTTCTTTCTAATAAAAAGGGAAGAAATTTTGAGTAATTTCATGGAAAGAGCTCACATATACTAATATCACATGACTTAGGTGTAATGTGTAAAGTAACAAAAATAATTGTATTTTTTGTGGTGAGGACAAGTTCCCCAATTTAGACAACTAAGGTCAACAAGTTAATGAGTTTAGATAATCGTTCATTTTGTCTGTCAAAATTTTGTATTTCATGACCTAATTATTAGATTTTTTTAATGAATCTTTAAAGAAAGTATTTTTATATAGTTTTTTTAGAAAATATAAGTGAAAAAAAATGTAAAAAAATTGAAACTATTTTAAATTTAGAATGAATTGTTGATTAAATAAAGTTTAAATATATAAATATGAAAATTTATAAAGTTTTTAATAAAAAGGATAAGAATTGTGCAATAATATTAGTATCTTAGGTGAGCTAAAGTTTGATAATAAGACTTCATCAATGGTAGCAATGATAAAATGGTTGGTTTTTTTTGGCCGAGGGTGAGGTAGAATGGGTCAATGTTGACTCACTCTCTGACATACATTATTTGGTGGAGAAAAAGGCTCAAATTTTTTCAGAAAATTTATCAACCAGACGTGATCTCATGTAATGCAATTGTTGCAAGGTATGCACAAAATGGGCTTACTGATAAGACATTGAACTCTTTCAAGCAATGCCTCAAAGGGATGTCTTCTCCTAGACAACTATAATTGTGGGATATGTATAGAAATGATTTTTTGATGAGGCCCTTAAACTATTTGAAGAAACACCTCACAGAGATATGTTCTCATGGACTACAATGATTGTAGGACTTGCACAGAATGGCCATGGCAATGAGGCCATTAACTTGTTTGCACAAATGGTTTTGCCAGATGCGAAGCTAGATTCAATTACCTATGTGAGTATTCTTCCATCATGTACCAGTTTGACTACTTTGGAGAAGGGGAGGGAGATCCATGAAAAAATAATTAAAAATGGGTTTCAATCAGATATATTTGTGATGAATGCCCTAGTAGACATGTATGCCAAATGCAGAAGATTATTTGAAAAGATGCATTGGCGAGACTTGGTTTCATAGAATGTGAATATTGGAGTGTATGCCATGCATGGCTATGGAAAGAAGGCCTTTGAATTGTTTGTGTAGACATCTAATTTGACCACTTCCATATGATCAAAGAGGTCTCCTTATTCATCCAGTTGCTTATCCCCTCTAATATTAATTAAATCATTTGTTTAATTAATACCTTGCATCTTACATAGGGTTCATAAAAGTATTTAATTTAATAAATACTTTACGCCTCTTTTCTCCTCTAAATTAAATAAATACACTATTTTATTTAATTTGGTCATATTACCTTTTGGAATTTTAATTCATTTTTTTAATTCCTCTTTTTCTCTCTCATTGTCACATCCTCCAACTTTTGCAAGTTGGTCTCTAATCCATCTTAATTCCTTCATCTTCTTCTAATTAACTATGGTTAGCATATGCACACCCCTAATCATCATTAGGGTCACATCCTCCATAATCTCCCACTTGCTTCTAATAAGTCATTAGTCCATCTAATTAAGTACTTGCACAACCTTAATCATATGGTTAGTCCAACCTAATCCTCTTCCCATTTATGGCATGTGTCCTTAAGTCAACCTTATTAAAGGCTTTCTCCTTTTGGGCAAGGCATTCCATTTCCCCATGTGAATTTTTAATTCACCTTTTAATCCCCCAATGCACTCAAAAGGAATTTTTAATTCCTTCACCTTTTCCCACATGTCCTCTCTTCATTCTTTATTCTTTCCCATCTCCCCATGAGGATATTTGAGGAATTTTTAATTCCCCACATGTCCTCTCACCCACATGGGGACAAGGACCTCTTTTATGAGGAGATCTTGTCCAATCCCAAGGTACTTTGTACCCCCCCTCCATGTCATGTACTATCCTTCCACCTCATGTCCACTTCACCTTTTAGGGCTATATCACATGCCACATGTCAAGATGTGAGGGCTTGTGAGTTCTCAACTCACCTTAGCCCTACATCTTGGTCATTTGTGGCTCAATCTTGGCCATCCATCTCTTCTAGGAATTCTCAAAATTTCTATAAATACCCCCTCTTTTCTCTCATTTTGGGGGAGATCATTTTTACTAGCCAAACTCTTGCAATTTTATTTCTCAATCTATACTTAGCCATTTTCATGTTTTTATCCATTTCCATCCATCTTCACATCATCATCTAGTTTTCATATCTTGCCATCCAAGGAGCATACACATCAAAGATCAAAGGGCCAACCAAAGGATCGATTTGAGACAAGGTATAATGTTCCATTTGTTGCTTTTATCTTGTGTTGATTCCAACTTAGGCTAATCTTGAGGTGTAGGTTGTTTTGGTGTTTATTTACACTCTTTAGTTTGCTGCTCATTTTCTAACGCATATATTCGACCTATCACATTTTTGGCATGCCCGGTGGGACCCACAAACGGGTCTTTTTCTTTGATGTTTGCTATTTTTTGCATTTTTGTAGGTTCAGGTTACAGAGTGGTGGACCTGACCTTCCGGTGGCGGATCTGACCTTCCGGTGGCAGACCTGACCCTCCGGTGGCGGACATGTCCTCTATGTTGATAGAACTGACCCTCCAGTGGCGGACCTGACCCTCCGGTGGTGGACCTAACCCTACGGTGGCGGACCTAACCTTCCGGTGGCGGACCTGACCTGCTGTGGCGGACCTGACCTCCCGAAGGTGAAATTTCAAGTTTTTACCAATTGTCTTTTGGTAAATTAGGCACATAGTTTAATTAGAAGGGTCAATAAACTTTGTTTGGTGTGCTTGTGGAAGGCTATTTGACGTATCCAATCCCCTTGCGCCATTTGGCGATCCTGGGTGACAAGAAATCGTAGCTTTTTAAGTCCTTTGAGTCACCCCATTTTTCATTTTCTTAGTGGGACCTGCTTGGGGATTTCATCACCCCAAGGGACGATTCCAACCATGTGTACCGGCAGGGTATATAAAGGGGGGAGAGCGAAAGCTGTACCTCAATCCAACCACGTTGTAATTAGCAAAGCGTTGGGATGACGTGAAGAGTTGGTCCGAGCCTTTAGTATCTCGCTAAGGTTCCCGACTCACGCTTGTAATGGGTTGGTGTTCACGGTTTGGGCCTCACGTACCGGGTGTATATCGAGGACTCTTTAGCAACCATGTGCATCCTAGAGTAGAATACTTTGTTGACCATACCCGTTTCTACTAATCTTAGGGTTGTGTTGTCTGAATTGTCTTTCTCGTGCAAAACCAGTCATTATCAGTTTGGCCAAATCTTTTCATGTTTGCTATATTTTGGGTCCTTTGCCTTACTTGTCCATCAAAAAATCAAGCTTCAAACTTATCATTTGGCGGATCTGACCTTATCCTTTGGCAGATCTAACCACACCCTTTGGCGGACCCGACCTCATGTTGTGGCGGACCTGACCGCATGCTGTGGCGGACTTGACCTCATGCTGTGGCGGACCTGACCTTATGCTATGGTGGACTTGACCACATGCTGTGGTGGACCTGGCCTTTGGCCAGCCTATATTATCACTTGGCATCCCTTGTCCCTCCATTTTGAACGTCGATACGACCATTCAGCATCCTAAGCGAACATCTGAATGTCCGTTCTGAGTCTTCATCCCCTCGTTCTAAGTCATTCATTCCAAACACTCTTTTTCTTGTTCCGAGCTCCCGTTCTTTCGTTCAGAGAGCCATTCATCTGTCCTGAGATGCTCCCCATCCGTCCTAAATCCGCTTTCCGTTATTCCATATAAGCCCCGTTGGAGTTGTCATCCGAGTTGACCTAGGTGTTCATCCCTAATCATAATCATCGTAACTAACTTAGGATTGCTATCTATCTTAAGTCGGTCATCCTTCTCGACCCAATCAATCTGCTTCTATCTCAAGTTGGATTCGGTGTCGTTATCATACATCTACCCGTCAATCAAACACCTAGTGTTACCAAGGATCCTTCTTAAAATCGGTTGTGGATCTCGGTCTTCATCATATTTATCATCAAAATCAATCCTAATCATCAGATCAATCCAACCCCCACATCATCAAATCTATCCATATCAAAATCCAAAACCTAGACTAATCCTGTGTCTACCAGTCAACCCAATTCGAGTTCATCAAATCAATCCACGTCGGTTTGACCAATCGTCATCAGCTAATCTCCCATCAAATCGAATCAATCTTTCATCATCCAGGTTCTTTCTAATATTCTTGATTCCATCTCACTATCTTTGTATTGCCTGCTCTTTCGTACTTGATCATTGTGCAAAGAAATATTTGACCAAATGCTTCTTAGAATGCCTTAAATCAAACAACCCTCAAGATCCTAACAACACAATGAGAGCTCTCATCAGATCCTAATTATGGTGCTAACATCCCTCACGATCCCCACAATGGCACCTCATCACAATCCAATGTGGATGGTCAAACAACGTCACCACCTGGGGAGGAAAACATGGCTGATCAACCTGAGCTCACATTCGAGGAACACTTCAGCAACCTTGTTAATGCACAAATGACAGAACGCCTTCTTGAAAGACATGCATAGGAAATTTAGTTCAATTTTGATTGACACAAAGGTACAAATAAGCTACCACCGTCAGTCAATTCTATCCAAGCATGGTACCTCCAGTAACATCTAATCCCCAAGGTCTTACATGACATCCCAAGTAGCCTCATATGTCCCAAATGCTGTAGAAGGCTGGCATCACCTAGTTCAGCAATGTTTCTAGATCCTGCTATAACCATGTATCCTACCTCATTCTCAGCTGTGGGACACCCTAAACCCATCAATTCTAATGACCTTTTACTTTTGGTATGCTACAAAACGCCCCACAACCACAACCACTACTGCTACCAGCACTCAATTCTCAATGAAAGCCCTATTAAACACTCAAGGCTCCTTTCGCTGCCTTTCTTTCACTTCCTAGGGCTAAGCAAATCCTCCACTACTCATTCATAGCTCCCCAACAACCTCCTAAACCCAACATCCTCCACCACTACTATTTGCATTCTGCAACAACCTCCTCATCCATGCTCCCACTTAGGTGCTCAACAACCTCCTAGTAAACATCTCAAACTGTCTCTAATTTCAACACAAAACCATTGTCGAATTTTTTTATTTTCACACAACCACCACTGCATCAATCACAAGGAAATCAACCTTAGCCTTTAGCCCCAACTATATCTCCATTCCTTGCATCCATCTTACGCCCGCAGGCGCAACCACCACATAACATCCCATCTCACCCAACACAGCCGCCAACAATGCACCAACAACCACCCTATCATTACAATTATTATAGCCAACAATAATATCAACAATAGCCATCTTATGTGGCCTCGCAATAGTCACATCAACACCCCCAATATCCACAAACCAATCAACAACACCTTCTCCATACTTCCCAATAGTACGCCACCCATAACTACCCAACCAATCCATATCCAGCCTCACAACAACAACCTCTTTATCAACAAGGTCCCTTGGTGCATCAGTAGGGGATACTACCTCCTAATTATCCATATGCCCATCTCCAAGCATCATCTTAGAATCCACAATCGTCCTACCATCAATACCCATCCAACACACCGGCCAGTGCAGACATACTAGAAATGAAAGCCGCTCTAAAAGATCTTCAGGCAGGGACTGGCAAACAATCATTCAAGTTTGAAGATATATGCCTATATCCATTTGATCCCTCCATCTCGTTGATTCCTTTCCCCAAACATTTTGAGATGCCAAAGTTTGACAAATATAAGGGGAAAAAAGATCCTAAGGCCCACTTACAGGAGTTTTATTCCCAGTGTCAAAAAGTTATCCACAATGACAACTATCTCCTGCGCCTATTCCCACGGAGTCTGGCAAGCAACGCCCTCGGGTGGTTCATGACCCTCGAAAAAGGATCCATAAAATATTTTGCAGACCTGTCAGAAAAGTTTGTCTCCTACTTCTCCTTCAATTTGGAGAAAGACACTGATACCTTGGATCTCCTCAAAGAGAAACAATGTGAAGGGGAAACCTTTACCAACTACCTCAAAAGGTGGCATGCGTTAGCAAGCCGAATGAAAACCCCTTTGAAAGAAAAGGACATGGTCACCCTCTTCATGGAGAACTCTCATCCCAACATGGCTTATAATTTTAGATTACATTGTGTCACCACCTTCGCAGAGGTAGTAGAGAAGGGACCCATCCTTGAGCGTGCCCTTGTGGCCAAGGGGCACATCAAAATATATAATCAAGAAAAGGAAAGGTCATTCAATGACAAGCCACGTTTTTG
The DNA here is from genome assembly GCA_007258455.2 of Sequoia sempervirens. Classification (NCBI taxonomy): domain Eukaryota; kingdom Viridiplantae; phylum Streptophyta; class Pinopsida; order Cupressales; family Cupressaceae; genus Sequoia; species Sequoia sempervirens. The sequence goes on along the minus strand of VDFB02252616.1, from coordinate 228,664,785 downwards.
GAACAAGAACAAAAACACAGTAAATGATGGTGTTACTGATGCTAAACATGTCCACGTGGCTAACACATCCTAGAGACAGCAAAAATCCATGCCTAACACCATATCTGTACCGTAGGGGGCACCCCATCCTCCTCAACAGTCTAATCAGAATAACCAAGGGAGCACTAAATGCCAGTATGCTCAATTAGGAGAACCTCTGAGTGTCATCTTCAATAGGCTGTTACAGATCAACTACCCGATCACATACCCTATCACCAAGCCGCTCGACGAATCCAAAGCTAAGCCCGCATGGTTTAGGGAAAATGAATATTGTGAGTTCCATAAGATCAAAGGACACTCTTTGAATAAGTGTCAGGGTCTAAAAAACTACATCCAAGATCTCATAGATCGAGGGTGGAGATTGGCGTTGACCCCAGTCAAGCTTCATCGTCCAATGCTCAATTATAGATATATCAAAATGCCTTTCCAAACCATAATCAAGGCCCGAGCACCTCCAAAAGTAATCCTCAAAACAACAGCACAAATAATGTGAATTATAAGAATGTACCCCCTCACTCATTTAGGGTATTATTTATTACATTGAGTAGAACCCTGTATCCCACATGATACATCAAAGCCGCACCCCTCAGCAAGCTGTGTTGTACACCACGCAGCCCTCAAGATCGCCCCCGTGGCCCCACTGCCTCCTTCAACCACCCTTAGTATGTAAGCCTCATGACAACATCCTGGATCACCTCTAGAAAGACCCCCATTGTCTCCATTTTGGATTTACCAAGTCTTCCTGTGCATCACAAAACCCCAACAAGATCCCCAAGAAACCCAAAATTCCACAATACTGATCCTACACAATTCCAAGCTTTGGTAGGACACCTAGCTTCATCCCATCAACTACACTTCAGCCAAAACGATATGCCAAACATCGATGCCAATCATAATCGCCCTTTACATATTGAAGTCGTGGTTGCCCGTCATAAAATAAAAAGAGTCTTGGTAGATAATGGCTCTGCCCTCAACTTGTGCACTCTAAAATTCATAAAACAGGTGGGGTATACACAAGCGGATTTAAGTAATCAGATCATCACAATCAAGGCTTATGATAATGTAGAAAGGAATTCAGAAGGGATCATCAATCTTCCTGTCCAAGTGGGACCTGTGGTTCAGTATATTACCTGTCATGTCCTTGATCTAGACTTTCCATATAATCTCCTCCTTGGCCATCCATGGCTCCATTCTATGCAAGCCATCCCCTCCACATACCATTAGTGCCTAAAATTCCCCGTCAACAGACAAGAAGTATTCCCCGTCAACAGACAAGAAGTCACCATCTATGCTGACCCCCAACCATTTGAATATTGCCGCGCTTTAGAAGCATCATTTCCCCATTTACATTATTGTCCTGGGGTTGAAATGGGGGCATCCCAGTCATCATCCGCTAATCCACCCTCCATCGCGATAACCCCTCCATCTTCCACCACTGATCCTACAGTCACCAAAGTCCAGATCATTGACAAAGGGTGTGGCGAATACAAAATGCATACTGCTCTTAATGTAGCAACCATGCCACCGTCACTGCACGAGTATGGTCAACCTTCACATGCTACCCCAAAGGAAGACAAGACTATCACCTTCAGTGGTAAAAACATCCCTACCACCACTTTCAGATCCCCAAGTGTCAAGATAGATGCACCAGAAGAGGACATAAGCCAATGGGTCTACTGAGAAGAACCCGAACCAGAAACTCCTCTAAAGGAATATTTTCAATAAAAGTACCCCTGGCCAACAAAGTTCGTGGAAAAACATAACTATCAAGGCAGGGGCCTAGGTAAAGAAGAACAGGGGCGGTTGCAACCCATTGATACATCAAAGCTACCAAAAAACATCGGCATTGGGTATGACAGAAAGCAGAAAGGCCCTGAAACATCGTCTAATACTTCCAATAGTGTCGTCGTGGAAAATGACTCATTGGAAGACATACCCGAGGAGGAATCCATCATACGTGCATACGATGACGTCGATCACACTAACTTATCATCCATGTTTGAATGCCTATCCATCTGCACTATTAGCCTATCCCTTTGTCACGCTGAGCTTATTGATTGGGACCTACGTAATAGCTCACCTGTCAGTATGTCTGGGGATACATATGTCAACCTTATGGGATTGGGGGAGGATGAACACTCCAGTCGCAAAAATAAGAATAAGAAAAGTAAAAAGCAGTCATCTAGTGAAAATCTCCTTAAGGCACTTCCTGACCTTGAAAGAGTAAAAATAAAGGATGCATCTGATGGCGAAAACCTCAAAGAGGCGCTGGAAGATGGAGATGTTCATCTTCCCCTTACGGGAACTCAGTTATCTGCCCAATCATCTATTCTGATTGAAGAGACTCAAGAAGTTAATCTAGGAACTGCTGAAAGTCCTAAAATCACCTATGTAGCTAAGTCACTCTTAGAGCAAGAGTATCCGGTCATCGTGCAACTACTCCAAGAGGGAATCATTAACTTTTCTTGGTCATACTCAGACATGCTAGGCTTAGACCCCGCCTTAGTGGTTCATCACTTAGACATTCGCCCAGACGCCAAGCCTATCAAACAAAAGCTCTGCAAGATGCATCCGCAGGTCACATTATTAGTCAAGAAGGAATTGGAGAAGTTACTAGAAGCGAGTTTTATTAGACCAATTGACTACTCTGAGTGGATCTCCAATATAGTACCAGTTGCCAAACCAAATGGGGACATTCGGGTCTGCACGGACTTCAGGGATCTTAACAAAGCCTGCCCAAAAGATGACTTCCCCCTACCTAACATTGACATGTTGGTCGACCTGACAGTAGGACATGAGATGTTATCCCTTATGGATGACTTCTCTGGTTATAATCAGATCCGAATTGCACCTGAGGACCAACATAAGACCACCTTCACAACACCTTGGGGGACCTTTTGTTACAATGTTATGCCTTTTGGTCTCAAAAATGCGGGGGCAATGTATCAGAGGGAAATGATGGTCATCTTCCATGACCTCATACATATCATCATGGAAGATTATGTCGATGACCTATTAGGGAAATCCAGAACACGAGCAGAACATCCTGCAATCCCCAAAAGCATATTTTGAGCGCATTAGAGCACACAAAGGCGTGCCAACCAAAAAAGTGTTCTTAAATGCCGTGAAAGTTGTTGGTTTAGTCTCGCAGGGCATTGAGGTTGATCCTCGCCAAGGTATATCTCGACATGCTACCGTGTAATCTCAAACAAGCAGAAGCTCTAGGGAAGATGCAACATCCTCAGTTTATCCATAGTCTAGTCGTGGCGATAAGTACGCCCATTCACTCATCTTCTGAAAAGATTCCACCTTCCGATGGAACCAATAGTGTCGATGGTTTTGATAAATTAAGAATACGAAATTATCATCCAATCATCTCAGTGCCACTTCCATTCCGTGAAACCCTCCCAAGCTTTTACATCTCCTCACTTCAGCCAAGCTACCAAGCATTGTTGGCACAACATGATGAGTCATCGAAAGAGAGGGAAATCTACTACATCAGTCAGACATTGGTCGGCTACGAATTAAACTACTCCCCCATGGAAAAATCCTACCTTGCACTCGTCTTCAGCACATAGAAATTCTGACATTACATGCTCAGTCATCCAGTTAAATTAATTGCCAAAATCGATCCATTGAAGTATTTGTTATCTAGAACCACTCTGACTGGCTGCATGGCCAAGTGGGTCATGCTCCTAAGTGAATTTGACATAGAATATGTGGACCGCAAGGCTATTAAAGGACAGATAATCGCAGATCAGTTAGTAGAAGCTCCTTTAGTTGATACTCATCCATTGATCACAGAATTCCCTAATGAAGAAGTCTTCTCCATTGATGAGACCCCCATGTGGAAACTGTATTTTGATGGATCATATACACACAATGGATCAGGGGCAGGAATTTTATTAGTTACCCCTCAAGGTGACTACATTCCAAATTCATTCAGGATAGCATTCCCATGTACCAACAATATGGCAAAATACGAAGCTCTCCTCACCGGCCTCAGAATTGCAAAGCAGTGGCACATAACTCATTTGAAAGTCTTTGGTGATTCTTTGCTAGTCATTAGACAAGTTAATGATGAATTCCTAACCAAGGATGATAAGCTGTTACCCTACAAGCGCATGGTGGATGATTTCAAGAAATATTTCACCTCTATACAATTTGAACAGATTCCTAGGGTATGAAACAAAGCAGCTGATGCGATGGCCACTATTGGTTCCTTGCTTGACATGCCTAAAGACCGTACAGAATGTGAGTTCCTTGTGGAACAACTTTTAATCCCAGCATATAATATCCCTGAGACTGACATGGTGTGCGACATTGTGGGTCCCACTTCCCCATGGTACCAAGACATCTACACCTACCTTCATGATAATATTATACCCCCGGATCTTACACGTAATCAACACAAATCCTTTGTCCATCGTTCTTCTCGATACATTATCATCGGTGATATGCTCTATTGTCGTGGGTATGATGGAATCCTCCTTAGATGTCTGAATGAGACTGAAGCCCATGCTACACTAATGAAGGTACATGGTGGTGTTTGTGGAGCTCATTCAAATGGTATGGCTCTGGCCAAAAGGATCCTACGAGCTAGATATTATTGGCCTACACTAGAGCACGATGCTTGTGAGTTTGTAAAGAAGTGTCTTCCATTCCAACAACATGCAGATTTGATTCACGCCCCAACACAAGATCTTTAGCCTCTCCTAGCACCATGGCCGTTTTCTCAATGGGGTTTCGACTTGATTGGAAAGATTTACCCACCATCATCCGATGTGTACATTCATAATTACCGCCGGTACTTCACCAAGTGGGTGGAAATAATGCCCTTTTCACAAATCACCCGATTCAGTTTCAAATTCATCCTTTACCATGCTATACTGCGCGAGATATGGTATTAGTCCACCATCCTCTCGATGAAAAACCTTCAAAAACCAAGCCATGAAACACCTTTGCGACACCTTCCATATCCAACACCGTTGGTCAATGCCTTATTACCCCCAGGGCAATGGTCAAGCAGAAGCAACCAACAAAACCCTTATCCATATCCTCAAAAAGGTTGTCAATAACCGGGCGAGATTGGCACCTCCATATTCATCACGCCCTCATGGCATGTCATATCCATCTACCACCTGACGAGCTACCCTACTCTTTAGTGTATGGTACTGAAGTCGTCTTGCCATTCGAAGTTGAACTTCCATCATTGAGGATTTCTCTGAAGAATCTCATCAGCAAAGAAGATGCTTGGGTTGCACGGCTTGCACAACTGAAATTAATGGATGAACGAAGAATAAAAGCCTATGATCATCTGCAAGCATACCAAAATCGCCTCAAACGTAATTACAATAAGAAGGTTTGTCCTCGACAATTCCAGGTGGGTGAGCTTGTTCTTAAGGAGAACCAGCGCACTCAGCAAGACCGAGACAAGAAAGGAAAATTTGAGGCAAATTGGTTGGGACCCTATATCATAGCCACTAAATATGGATCTAGGGCATACAGGTTGACTACTCTTGAAGGAGAACCCCTTGACGAACCCATCAATATCATGCATCTGAAGAAGTTCTACACCTAAATCCACTCGATAACCCCAAAAATTCAAAAAAATCAAAATCAAAATCAAAATCAAAAATCAAAAATCAATCAAAAATAGTAAAGAAAAATAAGTTCATCCTATGGTGAAAACCACCTCTTGGTGGTGCCTTGGATAGGTATGGATGGTGAAAACCTGATGGCAGGCGTCATCCATAGAGGGCTTAATCATTATCTACCTGACATCCTAGTTATTTTATGCTTTCATCCGCACTATTGTCCTCACCCATCTCATCCTAGGTCGCTTGGTATATATTGATTGAGCATTGGATGACCCATATAGCCTATCCCCCATCCTGAGCTTTTCAATATCCCACTTTGAGCTTACATTGTCCATTCCCTTTGACAATTAGTCTGTGTCATTATGTAGGATCATCCATCGTGTCAGTCTTCACCTAGATCCCATCCTGTCGTGTCTATCAGTCGAACTATGTTGCCCCTGCGCTGTCACGTAGGCAAGGTTGATCATTTGATTCACCCCTGGGGCATTTGTCCATCATCATCGGTCATCATTGTCTTCTTTTCGCTTTATCCACAGTCTTTTCTGGAACTAAGAGGGCTCTGTGCTTTCACGTAGGCAAGGCTAATCTATGATTGGCCCCCAAGCCCCTAGGTTTGTAGGTTGTGTCGGTCTTTTGTGCTTCGTCATCAAGTTATGCCCACATCTAACCGGTTCTTAATAAACAAAATTCCCTCGTGTTACAAGATCTTGTCCATGGGTAACATCCCGCGTCAACTGGGTCATTCTAATTTAGCATCCATCTTTGGTCTCAATAGGATGAACCCTTCCTAGCAAACCTCGTCAATCTCATCCATCACCTTGATCCTATGGCAAAGGACCTGTTGTCTTGATTATGATCTCTTGATGCATTTGAATTTTGTTTATCATTTGGGTTCCTTACCATCACTGTCGAATTAGCCTTGGTCCACCATACCATGGCGTGCCTTGACTGGCGACATGGGGAATACCTTGATCACATTTTATTTTTGATTGTTGTCTTCTGGGTTATCCCTCGCAAGATACAAGATCTCCCTGAGTCTTGTGTGTTCACGTTCAGGACAACTTTGTGTGTTTGTGGTTATCTCAACACCAGTCCTGATCGAGGTAGTCATGACTTCGGGGTGTTGGGGATAACCTTCTTGTTTGCTGTGTTTGTTTCATGCGTAGAATATTC
>VDFB02252616.1:228556317-228657396 GCA_007258455.2 Sequoia sempervirens | reverse complement strand
ATTTGAATCGACCTCCATCTCTCGTGGATGGTACCCCTCACTCTCGGCTGTCCTCCTCTGGCTCCGTCTGTCCCTTGCCCCTCCTCCCCTCCAAATGTCTCCTGCCCCCTGCCCTCCTAGGTCTCTGTCCATCTCTTTGAATCTATTTGCCTCCTGTCCTCCGGTGGCCTTGGATGTCTCCTGTCCCCCCTCCTCCCCTCCGGTTGTCTCTTGTCTCCTCTGCCCTCCTAAGTCTCCGTCCATCTCTCCGACTCTGGCTATCCCCTATCCTCTGGTAGTCCTGGCTGTCTCCTGTCCAACCTCCTCCCCTCCGGCCCCACTGGCCTCGCCTTGTGTACCCTATGACTCTCCTCCTCGGGCTCTCATCCTCCTCTCCTGTCGACCCCGCCCTCGGGCTCTCAGCCTCCTCTCCACCACCTCCTCAGCCTCATCCTCTGCCACCTCCTTAGCCTCATCCTCCACCACCTCCTCAGCCTCAACCCCTCCCCCCTCTGCTCTGTCTCATCCCTGACCCCTCTGTTGTCGTCTCCTCCTCCGACTGCCTATCACCTGCTCCTGTGCCCCTTGTCCTCCTCTGTGTCCTTTCGGCGGTCTGTGCGGACTAAATGTCCGCAATCGCCTCTCATCCTCTGACCCAAATCCTCGTGCCTCCTCGCCTCTCATCCTCTGACCCAAATCCTCGTGCCTCCTCAATCGGCATAGCTGGTGTAATCCGCTCCGGCGGATGTCGCCTAAACCACTCATCATATCGCTCTGTCGTCCCTGCGTCTCGTGGCCCCTCACACCTATCAGGATAGGGCCTAAACACCAGTTTCTCAATATCACTCCATACGCTGCGCAGATTCAGCACTACTCCCCATGGCCGCTCCCGTGTCTGTCGTGCAAATGTCACTCGACTTGCTGGAATATCTTGTCTCACTCTGAACTGCCTTGTCACCCGATCCGGTCGATGCAACTCCACTACTCGTGGCCTACTCCCAATCATGTAACATCGCGTAAAGAAGTAACCACTATGCAACCCCTCCTCCCTCAACCACCCCCTGAATCGCCGCATCATGTATGGCCTCCACACTATATCCATTGCCCGCATCTCATCAAACTGTCTCCTCCACACGTCTACCTCCTGTATCTCTCGATACCGCAGTAGTGTCCCTGCCTCTGCTCCCCACCACCATGCTACGGGCTCCCTGTCATCATGCTCACCCACTCTCACTATATAATCAGCCTGGTCACGCGGATATGCTCCCAGGCCCACACCTGTAGTAGTGTGATGTTTGTCATACTCAACTATTTCCTGTAACAAATCACGTGCATGTCTCGATACAACTGGGCTAACATGCACGTCCCCCACGCGAACTATCCCTCCGACCCTTGATGATGTGCCGAATCACCTCGACCATCCTCATGTGAAGAAATCGACCACTCCGGTCCGGCAGAAGTATACCACTAATCAACCCTGCCAGGTACAGTGATAGTACCGGTACCCTGCACGCCACCATCCTATCCACATCCAACTGACCCCGCTGCACCAGTAGCTCGTCACTACCAAAAACAATGCGCACAGACTCATCCAATGCCTCACCCTCTGACCAACACTCGCTAATCAGGAGCCCTGATATCAAGAGCCTCAGGATCCGCCATACATCCTCCAGCGTCACCGTCATCTCCCCTGTCGGTAGGTGAAAGGTCGACGTCGCCGAATCCCACCGCTCTATCAGCGCTGTGAGGATGGCCCCATGGGCCTTGATCATGGGATATGCCATCATATGCAGTAGTCCTGCCTTCGCTAGTCTCTAGTGATCCTCCCCGGTCATCCTCGCTATGCATCTCCTCAGCACCTCTAATCGTCTCTCTTGCATCTGCAAAATGCCCTTTTTTTGCATAAACACAATCAAATTTCTATCATTTTTCAAAATTTCTCTTCGTCATTTTTCGGGTTTTCCCCTCTTCCCCTTCATTTCCCTCATCCCCTTCCTCCCTTCACTCCCGGCGGTCCCGCCCGGTCGGCGAACCCGCCCCCGCAGTGGCTGACCTACCTCGTGGCGGCAGACCCACCGCAGTGGCGGCGGACCCACCGCAGCGGTGGCGGACCCGCCACGGCGGCGGCGGACTCGCCTCCGCGATGGTGGATCTGTCCACCCACGGCGGCGGACTCGCCCACGTGGCAGCCGCCTCCTTTCCCCCCCCCGCGTGGATTTCGAGGCATCAGTTAATTCTACCTCCTACCCATTTTTCGTCCTGCCTTCCCAGACAAAACCCACGTTTTTGTTTTTCCAAACCATTTGCATAAATGACTCAAAATCACAAAGTTAAGTTTTGGGCTAACCTGGCGTGGTACGGCATGGTGGGTGAAGAATATCCGCCTCTCGTCTGCCTGATGAATGATGTCACTATCATTCTCCGACATCGTGCCCGATCTCGCTCGCCTCCTCTTCTTCCTCTCCTCCTTCTCCACACTTGCCAATTGTCACAATGAGCACAAGGTAATTCTAGAATTACCTTTTATTCCATTTTCCCTCTTTCTTCCCTTTTCAAATAAAAGGTCTTTTTTTCCTTTTATTTACCACAAATTCCTCCAATTAATTTAGCCAACCTCTTTCTTCCCAGGGCCGCCATTCGCACACCATTTACCCAATTGACTCTATTCAAACGCCATTCTTCTTGTTTTTCCACGCTCTTTTCAACAACATATACCACTCCTTACTTTCGAGAAGTTGACCGGGACCCCTTTTTCCTCCCCTGTCTGCCTTCTCGAAGGGGCATACCTTACCATCCTCTCCTAACCCGTCGCTCTTGGCCTACCTTCGCTGGACTGGGGCATCCTCTCCACATTCCCTCTGTTTGGGGCAACTCGCACACATTCCACTCATTCCCCCATGCTGGAGCATCCCTTTTCTGATCTCTTCCTCTATAGAGTCATCTGCATTCTGTTTTTCTTTGAAACCCTATTATCCTAATAGTATTTCAAAGAGGGGCAAAATGTAGACATCTAATTTGACCACTTCCATATGATCAAATACGTCTCCTTATTCATCTAGCTGCTTATCCCCCCTTTTAATATTAATTAAATCATTTGTTTAATTAATACCTTGCATCTTACATAGGGTCCATAAAGTATTTAATTTAATAAATATTTTACCCCTCTTCCTCCTCTAAATTAAATAAATACACTATTTTATTTTATTTAGTCATATTCCCCTTTTTGGAATTAAAATTTATTTTTTTAATTCCTCTTTCCTCTCTCATTGTCACATCCTCCAACTTTTGCAAGTTGGTCTCTAATCCATCTTAATTTCTTCATCTTCTTCTAATTAACTATGGTTAGCATGCACACACCCTTCATCATCATTAGGGTCACATCCTCCATAATCTCCCACTTGCTTCTAATAAGTCATTAGTCCATCTAATCAAGTACTTGCACAACCTTAATCATATGGTTAGTCCAACCTAATCCTCTTCCCATTTATGGCATGTGTCCTTAAGTCAACCTTATTAAAGACTTTCTCCTTTTGGGCAAGACATTCCATTTCCCCATGTGAATTTTTAATTCACCTTTTAATCCCCCAATGCATTCAAAAGGAATTTTTAATTCCTTCACCTTTTCCCACATATCCTCTCTTCATTCTTTATTCTTTTCCATCTCCCCATGAGGATATTTGAAGAATTTTTAATTCCCCACATGTCCTCTCACCCACATGGGGACAAGGACCTCTTTTATGAGGAGATCTTGTCCAATCCCAAGGTATTTTGTACCCCCCCTCTATGTCATGTACTATCCTTCCACCTCATGTCCACTTCACCTTTTAGGGCTATATCACATGCCACATGTTAAGATGTGAGGGCTTGTGAGTTCTCAACTCACCTTAGCCCTACATCTTGGTCATTTGTGGCTCAATCTTGGCCATCCATCTCTTCTAGGAATTCTCAAAATTTCTATAAATACCCCCTCTTTTCTCTCATTTTGGGAGAGATTATTTTTGCTAGCCAAACTCTTGCAATTTTATTTCTCAATCTATACTTAGCCATTTTCATGTTTTTATCCATTTCCATCCATCTTCACATCATCATCTAGTTTGCATATCTTGCCATCCAAGGAGCATACACATCAAAGATCGAAGGGCCAACCAAAGGATCGATTCGAGACAAGGTATAATGTTCCATTTGTTGCTTTTATCTTGTGTTGATTCCAACTTAGGCTAATCTTGAGGTGTAGGTTATTTTGGTGTTTATTTACACTCTTTAGTTTGCTGCTCGTTTTCTAACGCATATATTCGACCTATCACACTTTGTTTTGGATATTTTGATCGTTGACTTTAGAGCGATGGTGGATTTATTTTGTGATATGATGATACATTGTATGGTGATAATTATTTCTGACATGCTTTATGTTAGCATAGATGTTTCCTTCAGATGTTATTGCTATATATTTGTTTATGGTAGATTAACTGTTATTTAATTTGTCAGTCTGATGTGATGTGTATTGGTGTGGAGAACGAAGTTGCATCACTTGCTTGCGAGTGCCTTGTGATTTCTGTGATTTTCTCCACACGGTGTGTTTGTATAATGGATTATATATATATATGTATGTCATTTGTTTGACTGTAGGATTGTAGGTACATGACACTGACTCCACCTGGTTACTCAGGTTTGAGCGTGTCAAGACTCAACGGAAATGTTGATTGGGAGGTAGTAACAAAGTTTTTCCTAGTTTAGTCTCAAACCCAATCATAGTATGTCGTCAGTGTAAGTCTGGTGTCTATGGTTGTCTCGTATGTGCCTGATTGGATTAATTGTTTTGAAAAGAAAATTTTGTTAATTTAATGATAGATCAATGTTCTTTTAATTTAATGTTTATTTAAAATCAATTTTAAATGTTGAAAATAAAGCTTTACATTTTATTTAATTAATTAATTAGTTTATTTGGTTAAGTAATTTAATCATTGAGATTAAAATTATTTAATTAAATAAATAAATAAATTAAATTAAAGTTACGTTATTTGTAAGATTAGATTAAATTTAAATTAATTGCTTTGTTGGGAATGAAAATTTTAAATATATAAAAATTAAAATAAAATCAAAAGGGAATTGAATTGTGAATTTTGAATTTTTGAATTCTTTAATATGCATTGGATTCTTGAAAAAGAAGAAAGATTTACCCGTAAGTTTGTTGGAAGATATTTTCTTCTTGACATGTGTGGTAGTTAAATTAATTGCTTCTTGTTGAGGATTCTCTCGAAAGATATTATGTGATTTGGGGAAAACAAGAAATCACTTTATGAGAAATGAAAAGAATAGAGTTCTGCTAAATTTTTTGGGGAAATTGTGTTTGTTTGTGATTTTCATTGGGAATTGTTTAATGCTTCTGGAAGAAGTTTTGGGATTTCTTTTGGATAGAGATTTGTATTTTTCTGTGAAGTGGTGATTTGTAAGGCTTTGGAAGATTGCACACTACAGGAACACTAAGCTTTTCCTCTACAACCAAGCTCTTCAAGCTATAGGAAAATAGGTATTTCCCTGTGTATTTAATTTGTTACTTTTGAAAAGAGTGCCTGTGTAAAATAATTTTTGTTTAAACCCTTCTTCTTGGTAGATTGTTTGTTGAAAATCTTCTGTAGAAATTTGTTGATTTTTGCGAGAGTTTCAAGAAAACAAGATCTTAAAGAGAAAACAAAAAAAACATAAGAAAATATTCAAAAAGACAAGATGGAAGAAATCTCTGTAGTATTGAAAATGAACTTTACTGGTTAATTTGTTGAAATGAAAATCTCTTTTAGAAAAGATTTTGAAAATATGAGTTGAAAATGAAACTCTCTGTTTTGTTTTAGAAAATGAAGTTCTATGTTAAAATTTGTGTAAAATGATAATTTTCACAATATCTGTAGGAAACCCTATTGTAAATAAATACCTGAAAACCAGTATTTTATTGCTGTTCAAATGAGTGTATATTATATATATATATATATAATAATTTACATATACATATACACACACATATATATATATATTTACTATTATTAAATTAAAAATTTTGTTGATAAAATTGTGAAGATTCGTCTATATTTTCGCTTTATTTCCGTGCATGATTTTTAATGATAATCATCATTTTCTTTTATTAAAAAAAAAGGAAATAAAAATTTTATTAGAGGGAGCTGCAGGGGGCTACCCCATGGCCGACCCCACAGGGAGTCGGCATTGAGGGCCGAGCCCAACACTATCTTCACAGGCAGCGCTTGGCTCTGCCTCCCACGGCTGAGCCCTGTGGGGAGGGCTGCGAGGGCAGCCCCACCCACAGCCGCGACCTACAGATTGTTAGGGCTTTAAAAGCCCTAACTTTCATTTATAAGGTATGCATTTTTTATTTTTTATTTTATCTTTATTTATTAAGAATTAATATTTATATAAATTCATAAATATTATATATATATGCTATATATAATATATATTAATAATATAATATATGTTATATATAAAAAATATATATTATATTTATATTTGTATATTTATTAAAAGTTAAGAAATTTGAAAATGTATTTATGTTATTAATGAGGAGTTAAAAAAAATAGTTTATTAAATATTTTGATATAAATTTTTAAATAATTAATTTACTATGAGAAGGATATTTTGTGCTTAGATTAAATTGATTTCTGGAGCTTATATTGATTTCATTATAATATATGGTTATGAAATTGAGAAAATTATAGATTTGATTTTTGTATTGAATGGAAGATGAATTAAATCCTAGATGATTAATTTTGTACTTCATGTTTTTGATTGACTAGATTTAGTAGATCCTAATGATAGAAGTGCATTGTCCCTAAATCGCTTTAATTTTTATTTTCTTATTTAGTAGGAACATTGGGAATGTTTTAGATGCACAAGTCTTCCAGATAAGTTTGTATAATGAGGGTGTGGTTATTGTTGAAATACAATCCTTGAGTTGACTAGGGTAGTGCACATGGTAAAGCATTGGTGTTTAGACACCTGGTTTTGATGTACATAGACTTGAAGTCTTATATGAAATGTGTGGTATTATATGTTGAATTCTTGTGCACCTTGTTTACCTTAGTTAGTGAACTTAGATTCCTTTTTGTTATTTTTAGGGGAGTGGCTCTGTGTGAGGGTCGACACACAAAGTGGTGCCAGGGTAACTCATGTAGAGTTAGTAAGTCAGTAAAAACTAAACAATACATTAGATAGTTTAAAATTTTTAATTAGACTAATAAGCCTCGCTTATAGACTCAAGAGCTAGTTCAATCTTGTGTAGAAGTCAAGAAGGACTGGAATGGCAAAACGGTATCTTGATTATTTTAAAGGATATTTGTTACTGCAAAAGCTTGCATGTGGGGCCGGGTTTCGTAAGAGGTTGCTAGGGTAACCCAAGTTGGGGGCTAGAACCTAGGAAGAAACACCAGGGTAACCTTTGCAACGTTGCGATGACACTCCACCTAAAATAACAGTGTCGTTGTGAACTTAGAATAATTGATTATCCTAATTCTAGAAGCAATGTAACCAATAAGTTAAGTTGATCTTTTATAGTTTGTCTATGGTTTTTACTTGTGTCTAGGGTTTGTAGGTTATGTCTAGGGAACCTTATTACTGTCTCCTAGCATGGGGGGTGGACCTACGGGTACCACATGGTTGGGTGGAATGTGCACCTTACTTCATTGGGTCCCGAGTTCTTGATCGTGGTAACGAGTGCTTCTTGGATGGAGAGCTCACTTATGGATTTATGTACTTTCTTATTTGAAATAATGGAAAACTGTATTTGTGTAACACTCCTCAATTGTTAAAGAGGAGAATATTTGTAACATGTAATTGTAAACTATTATTGATCTACCTCATTTGAAAAATGAGTATTGTAAGGTTATTTCAAATACAATGTAATGAAGGTTTCTTATTTGTACTTTATTTCCTTAATGATGTAATTTAAAAGTTATTCAATGTATGTTTCTAAGTTAATGTGAGATAAATATATGCAATGTTAAATACTATTTTCGTCTATGGGAATTTATAGATAATGTCATGTCGCATTACTTAGGGAATGGTTGCAATTAATTAAGCAAGTAACTACATTTAAAAAAAAAAAATTATTACACTTTCGTAGTCAATGCATCATTCCTTAGGTTACAAGATGGGGCATTACAGATTGGTATCAGAGCAAAGGTTCTAACACATGACGCTCTGGGTAATTGTGAGCCCACTAGGTTGACCTTGCATGTAGCATCGTTTTCTGTTAGCCTTGTCTATTGTGTATTTGAGACTCATTTTTATTTTATGTGTAGAATCATGCCTAGGCATCATACTAGAGGTCGTGGTAGAGGTCAAGGAGGAGGCCATGGGCCAATCCCTTAGGTTACTCCCCCTCAAAGCTCCCACGAGAGTGAACATGCTGAACAGTTGGGTCCTCAGTTGGAACACATAAGTGAGGAACAGATTCTGATACAGCCAGAGGTTGAGGGAGCTCAGTTGTGTCCCCTATTAGAAGAGGTACTTGCTAGACTTGGTCCGAGGCAGGAAGTTGATCAGGAGGTAGTTAGGGAGCGTGATAGATCTCCTAGGAGGATTGTTAGTACTATAGAGCAGGATGCCATAGTGGCACATCATATGAGGGATTTGTTGAGGGCACGTCCCCCTACTATTGATGGCACAGGAGGTGGTTTAGAGGCAGAGACTTGGTTATTGGACTTGGGTAGATGTTTTGCTATGCACCCATACGGTAGCAATACCTGAGCTAGATGCGCTATGATGCATCTGAGAGGATTTTCCTCTACTTGGTGGCACTTGGAGGAGCAGAATCTCCACTTAGAGATTGGGTTAGTTTCTTGGGAGATGTTCCTGGAGAGGTTTATAGCACGGTTCTTATCTGAACATTGGAGGCAACGACAGGCTGACGAGTTTCATGATTTATGGCAGATGGCTTTATCTGTTGAGCAATATGAACGCAGATTTTATGAACTCAAACAATATACAGGAGTTGGAGATGATGAGGCGATGCTGGTACAACATTTTATCAGGGGTTTGAATGCCTGCATTAGTGGAGGTGTAAGAGTCTTCAAACCGAAGACCATGGAAGTGGTTGTTGAAAAAGAACACATTGTGGAAGAGAATCTGGTTTTAGCAGTGGGTGGACATACAAGTGTCCAGATAGGTAGTGCTCCTATAGTGGGTTTTGGACCATGTGGTGGTCAGGTATAGATAGGAGGTTCCTCTAGGAACCAACAGACACCCACAAAGGGTGGACAACATCAACATCGCACTCCTTAGAAGACTAATAATTCACAGCCTTAGTAGGGCAACAGTTTTTGGTCTCAACATGGTGGTGGTTGGTTTCAGAATGAGAGAGATCAGAATGGACAGCGAGTGCAGTGTGATCATTCTGATCAGCCTACATAGAGTTTTCAGTCCGCAGTTAGTGGAGGTAGTTTTCCACAGTCTAGTGTACCTCCAAGTGATAGAGGATTCAAAAGGAGTATAGAATGTTTTACTTGTGGCCAATAGGGTCACATTGCTCGTCAGTGTCCTCAGAAGGGCACCTCTAGGTTTAGTCAGAGACCGGTGGCTTTAGAGTCGACAGTAGGTGATGCAGGCAGGTCGCTTAGGGTGTTTAACATAGTGGATAACCACCAAGTTAAGCACCAGGCTGCAGTTGGAGAGGTTCCTGGTGGAGGACTGGCATCGTTATTTGGAAACTGTGCACACCCTTCTACATCGGGAGTTGATCCTCAGGGGTCGAGACGTTGACTAAGTATTGATCCAGAGGGATCCTAGTGGCTAGTCTTCTATTTCTTGGGAGAACGTATTCTAGATGTGTTTTATCTATTTTCTATTTACAGGCTTCTTGGAGTAAGCCTGATCCTAGGGGGGGAGGATGTAGTACCCCTCAATTTTTCTTATGTTTTCTATTAGCATACTTTCACTTTGATACACTTTGGTACTTTGTTTTGGATATTTTGATCACTGACATTAGAGCGATGGTGGATTTATTTTGTGATATGATGATACATTGTATGGTGATAATTATTTCTGACATGCTTTATGTTAGCATAGATGTTTCCTCCAGATGTTATTGCTATATATTTGTTTATGGTGGATTAACTGTTATTTAATTTGTTAGTCTGATGTGATGTGTATTGGTGTGGAGAATGGAGTTGCATCACTCGCTTGTGAGTGCCCTGTGATTTCTGTGATTTTCTCCGCACGGTGTTTGTATAATGGATTATATATATATATGTATGTTATTTGTTTGATTGCAAGATTGCAGGTACATGACACTGACTCCACCTGGTTACTCAGGTTTGAACGTGTCAAGACTCAATGGAAATGTTAATTGGGAGGTAGTAACAAGGTTTTTCCTAGTCTAGTCTCAAACCCAGTCATAGTATGTCGTCAGTGTAAGTCTGGTGTCTATGGTTGTCTCATATGTGCCTGATTGGATTAATTCTTTTGAAAGGAAAATTTTGTTAATTTAATGATAGATAAATGTTCTTTTAATTTAATGTTTATTTAAAATCAATTTTAAATGTTGAAAATAAAGCTTTACATTTTATTTAATTAATTAATTAGTTTATTTGGTTAAGTAATTTAATCATTGAGATTAAAATTATTTAATTAAATTAAAGTTACGTTATTTGTAAGATTAGATTAAATTTAAATTAATTGCTTTGTTGGGAATGAAAATTTTAAATATATAAAAAATAAAATAAAATCAAAAGGGAATTGAATTGTGAATTTTGAATTTTTGAATTCTTTAATATGCATTGGATTCTTGAAAAAGAAGAAAGAAAGATTTACCCATAAGTTTGTTGGAAGATATTTTCTTCTTGGCATGTGTGGTAGTTAAATTAATTGCTTCTTGTTGAGGATTCTCTCGAAAGATATTATGCGATTTGGGGAAAAAAGGAAATCACTTCATGGGAAATGAAAAGAACAGAGTTCTGCTAATTTTTTTGGGGAAATTGTGTTTGTTTGTGATTTTCATTGGGAATTGCTTAATGCTTCTGGAAGAAGTTTTGGGATTGCTTCTGGATAGAGATTTGTATTTTTCTGTGAAGTGGTGATTTGTAAGGCTTTGGAAGATTGCACAGTACAGGCGCACTAAGCTTTTCTTCTATAGCCAAGTTCTTCAAGCTATAGGAAAATAGGTATTTCCCTATGTATTTAATTTGTTACTTTTGAAAAGATTGCCTGTGTAAAGTAATTTTTTCTTAAACCCTTCTTCTTGGTAGATTTTTTGTTGAAAATGTTTTGTAGAAATTTGTTGATTTCTGTGAGAGTTTCAAGAAAACAAGATCTTAAAGAGAAAATAGAGAAAACATAGGAAAAGATTCAAAAAGACAAGATGGAAGAAATCTCTATAGTATTGAAAATGAACTTTACTAGTTAATTTGTTGAAATGAAAATCTCTGTTAGAAAAGATTTTGAAAATATGAGTTGAAAATGAAACTCTCTGTTTTGTTTTAGAAAATGAAGTTCTCTGTTAAAATTTGTGTAAAACGATAATTTTCACAATATCTATAGGAAACCCTATTGAAAATAAATACCTGAAAACTAGTATTTTATTACTGTTTAAATGAGTGTATATTAAATATAAATATATATATATATATATGTATATAATTTAATTTACATATACATATATAAATATATATATATATATATATATTTACTGTTATTAAATTAAAAATTTTGTTGATAAAATTGTGAAAATTCGTCTGTATTTTCACGTTATTTTCGTGCGCGTTTTTTAATGATAATCACCGCTTTCTTTTATAAAAAAAAAAAGGAAATAAAAATTTTATTAGAGGGAGCTGCAGGGGGCTACCCCACGGCCGACCCTGTAGGGGAGTCGGTAGTGAGGGCTGAGCCCAGTCCTGTCTTCACAGGCAGCGCTTGGCTCTGCCTCCCATGACTGAGCCTTGTGGGGAGGGTTGCGAGGGCAGCCCCACCCACAGCCGCGACCTACGGACTATTAGGGCTTTAAAAGCCCTAACTTTCATTTATAAGATATGCATTTTTTTTTATATTTTATCTTTATTTATTAAGAATTAATATTTATATAAATTCATAAATATTATATATATATGCTATATATAATATATATTAATAATATAATATATGTTATATATAAAAAATATATATTATATTTATATTTGTATATTTATTAAAAGTTAAGAAATTTGAAAATGTATTTATGTTATTAATGAGGAGTTAAAAAAAAATAGTTTATTAAATATTTTGATATAAATTTTTAAATAATTAATTTACTATGACAAGGATATTTTGTGCTTAGATTAAATTGATTTCTTGAGCCTATATTGATTTCATTATAATATATGGTTATGAAATTGGGCAAATTATAGATTTGATTTTCGTATTGAATGGAAGATGAATTAAATCCTAGATGATTAATTTTGTACTTCATGTTTTTGATTGACTGGATTTAGTAGATCCTAATGATAGAAGTGCATTGTCCCTTAATCGCATTAATTTGTATTTTCTTATTTATTAGGAGAATTGGGAATGTTTTAGATGCACAAGTCTTCCAGATAAGTTTGTATAATGAGGGTGTGGTTATTGTTGAAATACAATCCTTGAGTTGACTAGGGTAGTGCACATGGTAAAGCATTGGTGTTTAGACACCTGGTTTTGATGTACATAGACTTGAAGTCCGATATGAAATGTGTGGTATTATATGTTGAATTCTTGTGCACCTTGTTTACCTTAGTGAACTTAGATTCCTTTTTGTTATTTTTAGGGGAGTGGCTCTATGTGAGGGTCGGCACACAAACTGGTGCCTGGGTAACTCATGTAGAGTTAGTAAGTCAGTGAAAACTAAACAATACATTAGATAGTTTATGTAATGCCCATAATTTTCACTAGGGCAAACACACAACTGACAATTTTTTTTTTCTATAATGCCACGAATATTAAGATGGAAACTTTACCATGTTCCACAAGGCGACTAGACTATACTCCTTGGATGCCAATACTCTTACAATGTCATCAATGACTCATCACTTGAGAGCGGGGAGTGGGGTTAAAGGATGAGGGTTTTATGCAAAGTCCATTGCATACACCCTCAAAGTATGATGAAAAGGATCGTAACTTTTTTTTTTATATTAACATTTGTACATCTAACATTATCGTACCAGGAATTATTGATAGCTATGATATCACTAATGACACTCAGTTACCCCAACTTATAGTTTTCTAGCTCAACCCCGAGATGGGAGTAATATTACCATATATTGCAATTGTTCATATTATTCCTCTATGTAAGTTTTAAGGTCATCCGTAGTTATCAATGTTACTTATGACCCCATTATCAATATTAACATTTTAGATTAAGGCAACGTTAACACTAGTATCTTCACCAATGTTAATATTGTTAAATATATACAACTATTGTGTGGACTACAATTATAATAGCCAATTCAAACCTCATACCGAATTTTATCATAATTCTTATTATTAATACGATTATTAACCAAAATACATATAATATTAATATTAATAACATTATCACTCTTAATACTACTCTTTGATTACCAACAATATTAATATGATAATTATTTAAAAGTATTCCCCAACCATAATTTCACTACCCTTATCATTTTCTCATAACGTCACCACTAAAGATATTCCTTCTCTTAAGACAATTCTCATAAATCTTATTTAACTCACTATAATAACAACATTTATTATTCCGCTTACCTTTTAAATTTTATTAAACAAAAAATAAATCACACTCATTTATATTATATATATAACCTTTGTTTACAAAACCTTAATTATATAATTTGTATATATATAGAAGTGTTCATTTTATAAATAATATCACAAATTTCAAAACTTACTCTTTTATGTATGTATTAGTAAAATTAGTAATATACTACAAATCCTCTTACCTTACTTATTATTTACTTTATTTAAATCACTTGCTTTAAAAGCATAAATTATGTTCTTTAAAATTTAAAGCAATGATAACTAACAATAAATTTAATGGTTACATATATAAAATATACATTTAAAATCAACCTTGACCTTTTTATATCCTTATTTCCATAAGGAAGCAAACATTTGAAAGATACGTAGGAGTATGGAATTTTATAAAAGAAAACCACTCATTAAGTTAAATCGCCCCTATTTCTCTTATTTGTTTTATTTTAACTTTTATTAAAAACGGAGAAGCTTTTTTTTTTTTTGAACGCTCTAATTTTTTTGTTTTTGTTTTCGTTCATATAAACCCATCTTAGCACAGTTTTATCCAGAAGATGGGTAACTCTCCATGCATATTACCCAAGGGATACTTTGCTACTTGTTGGCTATTGGCGTTCATGAGAATTTTTCCAGTCACACAGAAATCAGACATTGGAAATATACTGCCATTAAAGGCTGCAAATAGAAACATGTCCTAGAGCAACAGGGCACATACTTGAGCCACGTACCTCTACTTTAATTGGGTTGGAGGATTTTCTGGTGTTCCTTAACATGCTGAACACTCTGTCAAAGGTGGCTGAGGCTAACAACTAGCTGACCACAAATCCAAATTCATTTATATACAATAATAGAATCTGATTTGACTTCTCTTAAATGCAACAGAGTACGCTGGGGTTAAATTATGCCTGAGCAGATGGGATTACTCACAACTATGGTCAACGATGAAGGAGATTAATTAAAGCTTTGTGATATGCTCTTGTACGTAGGAGAAGATCTAGCCGCGCCCTAGAGCTTTCCAACTCACACAGCAGCCATTGTATTTATTTTATCATTTCCAATTGGCTTATGATTTTTACTGCATAAAAGAATCTAACAGAACCAGTCCTATTGGTGTATCATCGACATCAATCTATTGGTTGTGCATACACTGTTGCACACTTTATGACAGTAAAACCAAACATTTTATATGATATTATAACCTTCAATAATATTATAATGCGTTTTGATTAGACGTTTGCAAGCATTGGGATGGTGAGGGAATAAGGCAGCAACTCACCCAGCATACGAGGAAGAGATCACATGGATCATGACTGCAATACATGATATTATTTGTATGTAACGACAATATGTGTTAATTTACAATTTATCAATTTCCAGTATTTGGGACTGAATTACCTACAAGTTAAGCTATTCTCTCTTCCATAGTTATGTCACAATGCCAGATTTCTATACTCATTCGATTATTACTGTTTTTAAAAAAAATAGGAGTTGATTTATTGGGACAAGCCTCATTCAAAAATATTCTCATCTAGCTTTATTAATGAGTAGTTCATTGTGGGACTAGTCCCTTCATACAAAGTTATTCCAAAACAGATTGCACATATGTAAATGTATAGCCATGAACGTTTTGTTTAGGTTATCTTTGTTTCTCCCTTTTTTTTGGAATACATGCAATGAATCATGGCATTTTGTAACTGGCTGAAGATTATAATTTGGGAGAATTTAAAATGGATTGGTACAGTAATAGGTCGTTGTCTATTGACCTTGTCCAGGCGAAGGGAGAGACCCACGTTCTCTCTTTCATTTATGCGCATCTACAGGTTATTCTTGCTTAGTAGAAGAGTCCTACGTGCCATAGTAAGTTTCTTTACATAAGGATGATTTACTCTGATAGTAGCAAATAAACATATTGGTCTATATTTCATATATAGATGAATACATGATAAATAAGAAGGCTAGTTAATTTACTAATAGTTACTATAAGTTTATTTCAGAAATGGTATGTTTTTTTTTTAACAACAGTATATATATAAGTTTTCCCTTGTTTCTTGACTGGTGTAAATAGTAACTACACTTTATTTTTCTATACTAATCTATTCCTTAATACCAAACATTGCATATCTAATATAAAACAAAATTCCAATCTTATTCCTGTACAAATATTTCGTGAACCCTCCTCACAGGGGTAGTTTACTAAGCAACGCATAGGTGGATATAATGGTTACTTGTTTTGTATATAAAATTACTTTTGCAGCCAAAATAAAATTGAAATAAATGAAGGTACATACTTTTACACTTCATCTAGATACTTCAAACTGAATATGTTTCTTTATTCTACAACTGCAATATCGTAACTTCTATGCTTCTAATCATTCACATTTTACACAACTGAAACTAGAAATTACATCTGTTATTAGCTAGTACTTCATTTTCCAATTTTTTTTTTTTATAGCTTTATTTATAGCAGAACGCACATTCATATTCTAAAAGATGTAACCTTTTATCAGAATAATCCCCTTTCTTTTCTTGCAAGGTAAATACATATATTCATAGAGAAAGAAGGTGATGTTTACAAAACAACAACATTAAATCTACAAATACACATTTATGTTCCTCAACAGAATGTATCATATTCCTTTAAGCAACTGAATAAAATGTAGGAACTTCATCTTCAGTCAAACATTTGTTCTTTCAAAATGAAATACATATTTTCTTAAATAATGATATAAGAGTTATAAAGTATACACTATTTTCACACATATACACTTTTCTCCCACCCCTACCAACAAAGGTAGTTACATTTTAGTGAGGTTATCTTCACTTCATAGGCGTAATGATATAACAAAAAGGTAAGATTTCCAAAATTTGTAAGGTTCACACATTGCTTCCAACCTACACAAAGCACAAACATATCTTCCATAGCCAAGGTGGTGCTCACCTCCCAACCTTTGGTTAGAAACCAACCACCCTAGCTAGGAGGCAACCGGGGGAACCGGGTACAAACAAAACAAAGAAAAACATTATTTACGCACACATGATACACACAATATTATTTTCACACCCACCAAAGGGATTTTCACATAACTTTAGGATTCCATCAAGAATCCAAAGTAGGGGATGGGGGTGGACTATGCACTTCATATGGGGACTTATAATAATAGCAACAAGAACAAGTAAATATCATACTCCCATAATTTTGCATGCTATCCTTCTTTAATATCTTCTCTTTCTTTGAAACCCATACCATCAAAACCATTTCTACCATTTCACAATTACATATGGGTACTCATACCCTTTTTGAGCCTCTCCTCTTAAGGAGGGATTAAACTTCCCCATGGAGGTTCCTACTCCATACCATCCCCAACAAGGGATGCTCTTCCCAACTTGGGTGAGCCTATCCCTACACAACCCTTTTTCCCATAACACATAATACATCAAAAACACAAGAAGATATGCTCCAAAATAAATTTGAAATAAACATACAAATCAAACACAATAGATAAAATTTCAAGCACATATTTTCACCTACACATATAATCTTTCAAATACAAACATGAAGAAGTAGAAAACAAAAGTGGTGAATCTACCTTAAAACCAAGCTCAAGGAAAGATGGGTTGAGGATCCACACAACTCCTCTTCTTTCAAGCTTTTTCTTCAAACTCCTCACTCCCCCAAAATTCAACCAAAATCCAGAATGCAAAAGGATCCCATTACCCTTGTTTTGAGTTTGTTTTATAGGAACTCAAGTTTGAATTTGAATAGGGAGTTGAAATTTGTCAACCTCCCATTCAATCTCCCAAGCACACTCACCCATGTGTGTTCACACATGTGTGAGATCTTGAGAGCCTTCCAAGGCAATTTGGAGAAGTGGGAATGAAAAAGACTAGTCCCCATCCCACTTCCCAAACCTTAATTTCGTCAAAGCTCTTAAAGGCCTAAAAAAGAGTGCCCTATCTTGAGACTGACCCATGATTTTGAGCTAAAAAGGTACCTAACCCATAGGTACCTGCCCTAGGGACCTTAAACCCATAAAAACACTTAAAAAATATCATTTTTCAACCCCAAAAGTGCCTAAAAGTTCAAATCCGAGTTTGTCCACTTGGATAGACAACTCACCTCCTGGATGGACTGACGTGGCAATAAAAACCAAATTAAAAACATTCACAAATAACATCAATAATTACTTGATGGAACTATAGTCCCTTCATATGGACTTTAGCTCGGTTTCACTGGTTAATTTACATAGGGTTCCCAAGAGTTGCCTCCAATTTCCATTGGCCATGGAAAATGTACCTGCACACTCAATACACACGTTAATCCATCCAAGTAAATCATATTCATATAATAATCAAACCATTTGAATCACAATTGCATTCACACAAGTTTCATAATTTCTATAGCATAAAGATCCTATAACATAATTGAAAAAATCATTAGCCACCTATCTTATCTCATTTTCATTAACCTTAATTTTCATACTCATCTAATTACAACATGATTGGTTCACACCACTTGTTTCATTCATTCATCATTAAGTTTTCAGATTCAAATTAAACAAACTCAATAACCAACATAAAATTAGATCAATCATCATAGTTAGCTAGCATGTCGCATAATCAAAATAAACTAATCATATGAACTTAAATGTTTAAATATCCTGTCATCAATGGTATCAATAGGGATAGAAAATGACCAAACTCAAAATAATCAGAGTACTAGATGTAGCATAGTCATAATCAATGATTCAAATCATCACATGAAAAACAATGTCTAAATCTCCTATCATTAATGGTATCATTAGGCATAATCCATAATTAAACTTAAAATATTCCCCATACTGGATGTAGCATAGAGGTGGGCCTCACAGTTTAAAATATTTAATTAGAATAATAAGCCTCACTTATAGACTCAAGAGCTAGTTCATTCTTGTGTATAAGTCGAGAAGGCCTGGAATGGAAAAACGGTATCTTGATTATTTTAAAGGATATTCGTTACCGCAAAAGCTTGCATTTGGGGCCGGGTTTCATAAGAGGTTGCAAGGGTAACCCAAGTTGGGGGCCAGAACCTAAGAAGAAACACCAGGGTAACCTTTGCAACGTTGTGATGACACTCCACATAAAATAATAGTGTCGTTGTGAACTTAAAATAATTGATTATCCTAATTCTGGAAGCAATGTAACCAATAAGTTAAGTTGATCTTCTGTAGTTTGTCCATGGTTTTTACTTGTGTCTAGGGTTTGTAGGTAATGTCTAGGGAACTTTATTACTGTCTCCTAGCATGGGGGGTGGACCTACGGGTACCACATGGTTGGGTGGAACGTGCACCTTACTCGGCTGGGTCCCCGGTTCTTTATCTTGGTAACGAGTGCTTCTTGGATGGAGAACTCGCTTGTGGATTTATGTACTTTCTTATTTGAAACAATGGAAAATTGTATTTGTGTAACACTCCTCAATTGTTAAAGAGGAGAATATTTGTAACATGTAATTGTAAACTATTATTGATCTACCTCATTTGAAAAATGAGTATTGTAAGGTTATTTCAAATACAATGTAATGAA
Source organism: Sequoia sempervirens (assembly GCA_007258455.2). NCBI lineage: Eukaryota > Viridiplantae > Streptophyta > Pinopsida > Cupressales > Cupressaceae > Sequoia > Sequoia sempervirens. The sequence goes on along the minus strand of VDFB02252616.1, from coordinate 228,638,118 downwards.
AGTTTCTTATTTGTACTTTATTTCCTTAATGATGTAATTTAAAAGTTATTGAATGTATGTTTCTAAGTTAATGTGAGATAAATATATGCAATGTTAAATACTATTTTCGTCTATGGGAATTTACAGATAATGTCATGTCGCATTACTTAGGGAATGGTTGCAATTAATTAAGCAAGTAACTACATTTAAAAAAAAAATATTACACTTTCGTAGTCAATGCATCATTCCTTAGGTTACAAGACAGGGCATTACAGATTGGTATCAGAGCAAAGGTTCTAACACTAGATGCTCTGGGTAATTGTGAGCCCACTAGGTTGACCTTGCACGTAGCATCATTTTCTGTTAGCCTTGTCTATTGTGTATCTGAGACTCATTTTTGTTTTATGTGTAGGATCATGCCTAGGTGTCGTACTAGAGGTCGTGGTAGAGGTTGAGGAGGAGGCTGTGGGCCAATCCCCCAAGTTACTCCCCCTCAGAGCTCCCACGAGAGCGAACATGCTGAACAGTTGGGTCCTCAGTTGGAACAGACAAGTGAGGAACAGATTCCGATATAGCCAGAGGTTGAGGGAGTTCAGTTGCGTCCCCTATTAGAAGATGTACTTGCTAGACTTGGTCCGAGGCAGGAAGTTGATCAGGAGGTAGTTAGGGAGCGTGATAGATCTCCTAAGAGGATTGTTAGTACTATAGAGCAGGATGCCATAGTGGCACATCATATGAGGGATTTGTTGAGGGCACGTCCCCCTACTTTTGATGGCACAGGAGGTGGTTTAGAGGTAGAGACCTGGTTATTCGACTTGGGTAGATGTTTTTCAATGCACGCATATGGTAGCAATACCCGAGCTAGATGCGCTATGATGCCTCTGAGAGGATTTGCCTCTACTTGGTGGTGCTTGGAGGAGAAGAAGCTCCACTTAGAGATTGGGTTAGTTTCTTGGGAGATGTTCCTGGAGAGGTTTAGAGCACGGTTCTTATCTGAACATTGGAGGCAACGACAGGCTGACGAGTTTCATGATTTACGTCAGATGGCTCTATCTGTTGAGCAATATGAATGTAGATTTTATGAACTCAAACAATATGGAGGATTTGGCGATGATGAGGTGATGCTGGTACAACATTTTATCAGGGGTTTGAATGCCCGCATTAGTGGAGGTGTAAGAGTTTTCGAATCGAAGACCATGGAAGTGGTTGTTGAAAAAGCGTGCATTGTGGAAGAGAATTTGGTTTTAGCATTGGGTGGACATACAGGTGTCTAGATAGGTAGTGCTCCTATAGTAGGTACGTGGTGGTCAGGTACAGACAGGAGGTTCCTCTAGGAACCAACAGACACCCACAAAGGGTGGACAACATCAACATCGCACTCCTTAGAAGAATAATAATTCACAGCCTTAGTAGGGTAACAGTTTTTGGTCTCAACATGGTGGTGGTTGGTTTCAGAATGAGAGAGATCATAATGGACAGTGAGTGCAGCGTGATCATTCTGATCAGCCTACATAGAGTTTTCAGCCTGCAGTTAGTGGAGGTAGTTTTCCACGGTCTAGTGTACCTCCAAGTGATAGAGGATTCAAAAGGAGTATAGAATGTTTTACTTGTGGCCAACAGGGTCACATTGCTCGTCAGTGTCCTTAGAAGGGAACTTCTGGGTTTAGTCAGAGACCGATGGCTTTAGAGTCGACAGTAGGTGATGCAGGCAGGTCGCTTAGGGTGTTTAACGTGGTGGATAACCACCAAGTTGAGCACCAGGCTGCAGTTGGAGAGGTTCCTGGTGGAGGACTGGCATCGTTCTTTGGAAACTGTGCACACCCTTCTACATCGGGAGTTGATCCTCAGGGGTCGAGACGTTGACTAAGTACTGATCCAGAGGGATCCTAGTGGCTAGTCTTCTATTTCTTGGGAGAACGTATTCTAGATGTGTGTGTTATCTATTTTCTATTTACAGGCTTCTTGGAGTAAGCCTGATCCTAGGGGGGGAGGATGTAGTACCCCTCCATTTTTCTTATGTTTTCTGTTAGCATACTTTCACTTTGATACACTTTGGTACTTTGTTTTGGATATTTTGATCACTGACATTAGAGCGATGGTGGATTTATTTTGTGATATGATGATACATTGTATAGTGATAATTATTTTTTACATGCTTTATGTTAGCATAGATGTTTCCTTCAGATGTTATTGCTATATATTTGTTTATGGTAGATTAAGTTTTATTTAATTTGTCAGTCTGATGTGATGTGTATTGGTGTGGAGAATGGAGTTGCATCACTCACTTGTGAGTGCTCTATGATTTCTATGATTTTCTCCGCACGGTGTGTTTGTATAATGGATTATATATATATATGTATGTTATTTGTTTGATTGCAGGATTGCAGGTACATGACACTGACTCCACCTAGTTACTCAGGTTTGAGCGTGTCAAGACTCAACGTAAATATTGATTGGGAGGTAGTAACAAGGTTTTTCCTAGTCTAGTCTCAAACCCAGTCATAGTATGTCGTCAGTGTAAGTCTGGTGTCTATGGTTGTCTCATATGTGCCTGATTGGATTAATTCTTTTGAAAGGGAAATTTTGTTAATTTAATGATAGATCAATGTTCTTTTAATTTAATGTTTATTTAAAATCAATTTTAAATGTTGAAAATAAAGCTTTACATTTTATTTAATTAATTAATTAGTTTATTTGGTTAAGTAATTTAATCATTGAGATTAAAATTATTTAATTAAATAAATTAATTAATTAAATTAAAGTTACATTATTTGTAAGATTAGATTAAATTTAAATTAATTGCTTTGTTGGGAATGAAAATTTTAAATATATAAAAATTAAAATAAAATCAAAAGGGAATTGAATTGTGAATTTTGAATTTTTGAATTCTTTAATATGCATTGGATTCTTGAAAAAGAAGAAAGAAAGATTTACCCATAAGTTTGTTGGAAGATATTTTCTTCTTGACATGTGTGGTAGTTAAATTAATTGCTTCTTGTTGAGGTTTCTCTCGAAAGATATTATGTGATTTGGGGAAAACAGGAAATCACTTCACGGGAAATGAAAAGAATAGAGTTCTGCTAATTTTTTTGGGGAAATTGTGTTTGTTTGTGATTTTCATTGGGAATTGCTTAATGCTTCTGGAAGAAGTTTTTGGATTGCTTCTAGATAGAGATTTGTATTTTTCTGTGAAGTGGTGATTTGTAAGGCTTTGGAAGATTGCACGCTACAGGCACACTAAGCTTTTCTTCTACAGCGAAGTTTTTCAAGCTACAGGAAAACAGGTATTTCCTTGTGTATTTAATTTGTTACTTTTGAAGAGATTTCCTATGTAAAGTAATTTTTGTTTAAACCCTTCTTCTCAGTAGATTGTTTGTTGAAAATCTTCTGTAGAAATTTGTTGATTTCTATGAGAGTTTCAAGAAAACAAGATCTTAAAGAGAAAACAGAGAAAACATAGGAAAAGATTCAAAAAGACAAGATGGAAGAAATCTCTGTACTATTGAAAATGAACTTTACTGGTTAATTTGTTGAAATGAAAATCTTTGTCAGAAAAGATTTTGAAAATCTGAGTTGAAAATGAAACTCTCTGTTTTGTTTTAGAAAATGAAGTTCTCTGTTAAAATTTGTGTAAAATGATAATTTTCACAATATCTATAGGAAACACTATTGAAAATAAATACCTAAAAACCAGTATTTTATTACTGGTTAAATGAGTGTAAATTATATATAAATATATATATATGTATATAATTTAATTTACATATACATATATAAATATATATATATATATACTGTAATTAAATTTAAATTTTTTTTGATCAAATTGTGAAGATTCGTCTGTATTTTCGCTTTATTTCCGTGCGCGATTTTTAATAATAATCGCCGTTTTCTTTTATAAAAAAAAAAGTAAATAAAAAATTTTATTAGAGGGAGCCGCACGGGGCTACCCCACGACCGACCCCGCAGGGGAGTCAGCAGTTTGGGCCGAGCCCAGCGCTGTCTTCACAGGCAACGCTTGGCTCTACCTCCCATGGCCGAGCCCTGTGGGGAGGGCTGTGAGGGTAGCCCCACCCGCAGCTGCGGCCTACGGACTGTTAGGGCTTTAAAAGCCCTAACTTTCATTTATAAGATATGTGTTTTTTTTTATATTTTATCTTTATTTATTAAGAATTAATATTTATAAAATTCATAAATATTATATATATATGATATATATAATATATATTAATAATATAATATATGTTATATATAAAATATATATATATTATATTTATATTTGTATATTTATTAAAAGTTAAGAAATTTGAAAATGTATTTATGTTATTAATGAGGAGTTAAAAAAAATAGTTTATTAAATATTTTGATATAAATTTTTAAATAATTAATTTACTATGACAAGGATATTTTGTGCTTAGATTAAATTGATTTCTTGAGCCTATATTGATTTCATTATATAATATATGGTTATGAAATTGGGCAAATTATAGATTTGATTTTTGTATTGAATGGAAGATGAATTAAATCCTAGATGATTAATTTTGTACTTCATGTTTTTGATTGACTGGATTTAGTAGATCCTAATGATAGAAGTGGATTGTCCCTAAATTGCTTTAATTTTTATTTTCTTATTTATTAGGCAAATTGGGAATGTTTTAGATGCACAAGTCTTCTAGATAAGTTTGTATAATGAGGGTGTGGTTATTGTTGAAATACAATCCTTGAGTTGACTAGGGTAGTGCACATGGTAAAGCATGGTGTTTAGACACCTAGTTTTGATGTACATAGACTTGAAGTCCTCTATGAAATGTGTGGTATTATATGTTGAATTCTTGTGCACCTTGTTTGCCTTAGTGAACTTAGATTCCTTTTTGTTATTTTAAGGGGAGTGGCTCTATGTGAGGGCCGACACACAAAGTGGTGCCTGGGTAACTCATGGAGAGTTAGTAAGTCAGTGAAAACTAAACAATACACTAGATAGTTTAAAATCTTTAATTAGACTAATAAGCCTTGCTTATAGACTCAAGAGCTAGTTCAATCTTGTGTATAAGTCGAGAAGGCCTAGAATGGAAAAATGATATCTTGATTATTTTAAAGGATATTCGTTACCGCAAAAGCTTGCATGTGGGGCCGGGTTTCGTAAGAGGTTGCCAGGGTAACCCAAGTTGGGGGCCGGAACCTAGGAAGAAACACCAAGGTAACCTTTGCAATGTTGCGATGACACTCCACCTAAAATAACAATGTCGTTGTGAACTTAGAATAATTGATTATCCTAATTATGGAAGCAATGTAACCAATAAGTTAAGTTGATCTTTTGTAGTTTGTCCATGGTTTTTACTTGTGTCTAGGGTTTGTAGGTTATGTCTAGGGAACCTTATTAATGTCTCCTAGCACGGGGGTGGACCTACGGGTACCATATGGTTGGGTGGAACGTGCACCTTACTCCGTTGGGTCCCCAGTTCTTGATCGTGGTAACGAGTGCTTCTTGGATGGAAAGCTCGCTTGTGGATTTATGTACTTTCTTATTTGAAACAATGGAAAACTGTATTTGTGTAACACTTCTCAATTGTTAAAGAGGAGAATATTTGTAACATGTAATTGTAAACTATTATTGATCTACCTCATTTGGAAAATGAGTATTGTAAGGTTATTTCAAATACAATGTAATTAAAGTTTCTTATTTTTACTTTATTTCCTTAATGATGTAATTTAAAAGTTATTGAATGTATGTTTCTAAGTTAATGTGAGATAAATATATGCAATGTTAAATACTATTGTCGTCTATGGGAATTTATAGATAATGTCATGTCACGTTACTTAGGGAATGGTTGCAATTAATTAAGCAACTACATTTAAAAAAAAAATTATTACACTTTCGTAGTCAATGCATCATTCCTTAGGTTACAAGACGGGGCATTACAGTCTATGTGAATAGAAATTTTTACATTGGAATGATTCAGAAAATAGGTAAAAAGAACAAAACTCAAAGAAGTTTTAGCTCTTTCGACATCCCCAAATTATGAACTTCACTAAAAAAGAAAGATCCTTTGGCCTTTTATAGAACACAAGGCACATAAAGGATAAGATAAATAGATGAGAGGAAATCCAAGGGACCAATCACATCAAGGCAGATGGAATGTAGTGACTTATAAGAGAATTGAAGTTAAAGTCAACAAAGGTCAACTCCAATTACACATTTAAGCTCTTCGGATTTTAATCTTTAATTATCAGGGTTCCTTTTTGGAGGAAAACAAATCTACTCAAACAAAATGTAGGAACTTTCCATAAAATCAAAGTGATCAGGTGGAATTTTTTCCTCTACACTTTAGGTTCTTCCTTGATGTGAACATTCAAGGTGTTAGGGTTAGAAAGGCAGATATCTAATAATTAAATGCAAATTTAAGTAATAAAATAGAGAAACTAAAACACACAGAATAAATTATAACACAGAGAATTTAACATGGTTCACCCAATCTGGGCTACATTCACCAAACCGCAGCCATCCAATGATTTTATTATCCAGTACAAAAGCCTATTACAGTCTTGCGAATAATCACATTTTTATCATCTTGTAACACCCATCCGAACCCCTTTTAACAAGCTTAGAAGCTTCTAGATTTTGGGTTCTACAAAATTGTATTTTTCTTTTTTCGTTGATTTTTCCCTTTTTTAGTGATGACGCGAAAAAGTAGGAAGAAAATTTTTCTTGGGGCTTGCCGCCCCCGAACCCCCACCCAGGGCCTGGCCCAGCCCCGAACCCCAGCAAGGATACGTGTCGGGGTGTATAGTATACCATGGGCTATATAGTATAGCATAATCAGTCGCCACATACCAACAATCTCCCACTTGGAGACTGATCAGGCTCCACACCACACACAATCTCCCACTTGGAGACTGATCCTAGACGACACTACTACAATTACAGCTCCCACTAGAAATAAGTACCTTGGACCCTGCTGCTCTGTTATACTTGAATTCAACCTTGAAGGCCAACCGAAGCTGAAGAGGAGCTCAACTTCTCCCTTGTCACCGCCTTCATAAACATATCTACTAGATTGACATCTGTATGTATCTTGTCCAGCTTGACCTGTCCATCCTCCAACACTGACCGAATGAAATGATATCTCAACTATATGTGTTTTGTTTTAGAATGCAGTGCAGAATTCTTTGCAAGATGTATAGCACTTTGGTTGTCTGTAAACAAGTAATTTCCAGCCTATTGTTTTCCCAAATCATCCATGAAAAGTTGCAACCATATCATCTCCTTTACCACCTATGTTGCAGCAACATACTCTGCCTCTGTGGTGGATAAAGCAACCACCTTTTGCAATCGATAAATCCAAATCACTGCTATCCCACCAACTGTAAATACATAACCTGTGGTACTCCGCCTGGTATCTACATCCCTTGCCAAATCTGAGTCAACATAGCCTTTTAAACCAGTATTAGAGCCCCCAAAACATAAACATTTATTGGATGTACCTCTCAAGTACTTGAGAATCTATTTTACCGCATTCCAATGCTCAACTCCGGGATGACTCAAATACCTACTGACAAATCCTAGGACATGTGCAATATCCGGTCTAGTGCATACCATGGCGTACATTAAACTGCCTATAGCTGAAGCATATGGTACCTTGGACATTTTTTCTTCCTCCTCTTGTGTCTTTGGACACATATCCTTAGTCAATTTAACATGATTAGACAAAGGTGTGCTGACAGATTTTGCATTCTCCATATGAAATCTTTGCAACACCTTTTCAACATAATTAGCCTGAGATAAAAACAATTTTCTTTTTTTCCTATCTCTACAAATGTTCATACCAAGGATTTGTTTTGCTGCCCCCAAATCCTTCATAGCAAAATATTTTGCTAACTGTTGTTTTAGCTCACTTATGTGATCCATGTTAGACCCTGCTACAAGCATGTCATTAACATATAAACATAAAATAATGTAGCTATCATTATCCAACCTCTTAAAATAAACACAATGGTCATAATTACACCGGCTGTAGCCTTGCTCAGCCATAAAACTATCAAATTTCAAGTACCATTGCCGAGGTGCTTGCTTCAAGCCATATAAACTTTTCTTCAATCTGCACACTATTTTTTCCTTACCTTTGACTTCAAATCCTTGTGGCTAGTCCATATATATTTCCTCTTCCAAATCACCATGGAGAAAAGCTATTTTAACAACAAGTTGTTCTAAATAAAAAATTTCAGCAGCCACAATACTTAAAACAATACGAATAGAATTCATTTTAACAAATGGAGAAAAATATCATCAAAATCAATACAATTTTTCTATACAAATCCCTTTACGACTAATCTAGCTTTAAATCTCTTCTTACCTCCATCCTCCTTTTTCAGCCTATAAACCCATTTGTTTAGTAAATCCTTTTTACTTGCAGACAACTTGCATAATTCCCAAGTCTAGTTTTTCAGCAAGGAGTCCATTTCTACTTCCATTCCATGCTCCCACTGAACCTTAGTATCCACCTGCATAGCTTCATCATAATATTCTGGTTCACTAGCATCAGTTAACAAAATAGGATGCAAAGAGGGAGAAAATCTTTTTGGAGGTCTACTTATCCTTGAAGATCGTCTAACAGGAGTTTGTGGTATTTGTTGTTGCTATTGTTGCCCAGCATGAGGAACCACTGAAACATCATTGCTTGGAATATCATCCAACATTGCATAATCATTTTCTTTCTTCTCATGCTGCAGCAACAGATCTTTGTACAACACTTTCTCATTGAATATGACATCCCTGCTTCTCACAATTTTTTGATTTTTAAAATCCCAAAGCTTATAACCAAATTCATCAATGCCATATCCAACAAATACACATTTCTTTGATTTTTCATCAAGCTTGGTTCTATTTTCAAAATCTACATGTGCAAATGCTTCACAACCGAAGGTTTTGAGAAAAGAATAACTCACCTTCTTACCTTTCCATGCTTCCTCTAGAATACCACAATCCAAAGGATTAGAGGGACCTCTATTAATTAAATAAACAACAGTGTTTATAGTCTCTGCCCACATTTTTAAAGACAACCCAACATGCAATCTCATAGTCTGTTCTATTCATGCTCATTTTTCCTGTGGAGTCCTTGGGACCATTTTTTGCCTATACCATTAGAGGAACAATAATATTCAAACTCTTTACTGCAATACTCACCACCATTATCAGAGACATTTTATCTTTTACCCATCTCATTCTCAACCAAGCTTTCCAAATTTCACATCAGATTTCCTAAGGAAATAAATCCATACCTTCCTAGTTGCATCATCAATGAATGTAACATAATATAGAGAGCCACCAAGAGAAGATACCTGAGCTGGTCCCCATACATCCGTATGCACAAGCTCCAATTTCTCATCTTTCTTTTGCTTCCCATCCTTGAGAAAACTTACTCTTTTTTTTTTCCATACACACAACTTTCACAGAAATCCATATTAACACATTTTAGACCTGGTAAAACATTATTTGAATGAATTACTTTCATACCTTTTACACTCATATGCCCAAGTCTATTATGCCATAGTGTTGATTCAGAGTCCACAACAATTGTATGATCTTCTACCTGCTGAACTGCAACAACTATTCCTGAACATTGATATTTTTTTGTAACAATTAAGTAGAAGGAACAGTATGACCTGTACAAAGATATAAGGTGCCTACTTTCACACCTTTTGTTACCACTAAGGTACCCTTTGTGACCTTCCAATTTTTATCACTAAATGTAACAACACAACCTTCATCATCTAGTTGCCCTGCTGAAATTAAATTTTTGCTTAACTTTGGAACATGCCTTACCTCACGTAGTAGCCAATGATTCCCATTCTGACAACTTAATCTTGATTCTTCCCTTTCCAACAATCTGACAGGGTTCGTTATCTCCTAAATAAACCAACCCAAAATCCCTTGGACATAATCAAGAAAATAACTTGTATGGGGGGTAGCATGAAATGAAGCCCCTGAATCTAACACCCAAGAATCATCAGCATTATCAAGGGAAAGAATCAAAGCATCCTCATTAGATTTATTACTTACCACATTTGCCTCTTTACTTCCTTCCTTTTTGTCTCCTTCTTTATTTTTCTGAGACCAACAATATTTCTTCAAATGACTTGGCTTACCACAGTACCAACAATCCCTCTTGTCTCTAGATTGAGACCTTTTGTCCTTTGATTTTCCTCGTGACTTCCCATGATTTCCAAAATTGTTTCCTCTCTCCTTTGTTCTACCCCTGCTTTCTGCATTCAAAACACCACCTGATGTGGATGTTCCACCTGAGCTTTTCCTACGAATTTCCTTGCTCAAAATAACACCAACAACATCATCAAATTTCAATGTATTTGAACCAAAAACATAATTGCTAATAGCCATTACCAAGCTATTCTAGCTTTTAGGCAAAGAACACAAAATCAAAAGAGCCCTAACTTCTTCATCAAAGTTTACTTTTACAAAAGTTAATTGACTGGTGACTGTATTAAACTCATTTAAATGATTAGTAACTAACCCACCTTCTACCATTTTCATATTAAATAAATTCTTCATAAGAAATACCTTATTCGAAGCGGAAGGATTTTCATATAACTTCTCCAGGGTTTCCATCAACTCTTGAGTTGTCTTTTCTTTTGTAATATTGAATGCCACCAATTGTGCCAGGCATAAACGAATACTACCAAGAGCCTTTCTATCCAAAATCTCCTAGTCCTCATCAGACATTGCTTGGGGTTTCTTGGTTTTCCCTTCCAATGGCCGCCATAAATCCTTCTAATAGAGATAGTCCTCCATATGCATCTTCCATAACTGATAGTTCTTCCCATTAAACTTCTCAACCTTTTTACCCTCGTTTGCCATTGGTCCCACTCAACCGTGATACTCCCACTCAGCCGTGAGACCTTCCTACAGATGATAATTGAAACACAACCTGCTCTGATACCACTTGTTAGGGTTAGAAAGGAAAATATCTAACAATTAAATGCAGATTTAAGTAATAAAAAAAAGAAACTAAAACACACAGAATAAATTATAACATAGAGAATTTAACGTGGTTCACCCAATCTGGGCTACATCCACCAAACCGCAGCCATCCAATGATTTTATTATCCAGTGCAAAAACCTATTACAATCTTTTGAATAATCACGTTTTTATCATCTTGTAACACCCATCTGAACCCCTTTTTAACAAGCTTAGAAGCTTCCAGATTATGGGTTCTACAAAATCAAAATTTTCTTTTTCATTGATTTTTCCCTTTTTCAGTGATGACGCGAAAAAGTAGGAAGAAAATTTTTCTTGGGGGCTGCCGTCCCCGAACCCTCGCCTGGGGCTCAACAAGGATACATGCTGGGGTGTACAATATACCATGGGCTATATAGTATAGCATGATCAGTCACCACATACCAACATAAGGAATGAGCCACCCCCAAAATAGGTACACTTCTTTGCCGCATGCTTGAACTCCAGTGTCCTGGGATTTTGGTATTTGGTGCATCTTTACAACGAACTCTATTTTAGCATGAGATTTTAAAGTGCATCATTGTACCTGGCAACATCATAAAATTTGTTCACAAATATAATTTTCCTTACCGTCCATACCCAAATTTTGCATCACAATCTACATCTCCTGCAATCACAAATTCCACACATTAAATCCCTTAAAAAAAATTTAGAAACGTCTCATGTAAATAAAACCATTATTCAAATGTTAGTACAAAAATCTCATAAATAACACTCTTTCTAGCATATCATAAATCCTTGCATGATTATTCTCTACATATACCAGATTACTAGACTATCAGAATCATTTGATATCCTTAAGATTTTAGAAAGAAAATTCAATTCACATCATTTCCTAGTACCTAGTACCCAGTATCCAACTTTACCCATGAACTTTCATCAGACTTTGGCTTTATCAGAACTTCCTTTTTAGTGGACTCCAAATACTGGATCAGAACACTCTACTTAGTATTTGAACCACCCTTTTCCTATCGAATGTTTCTAGTTCCTTGTATCAGGTACCTGAAAACACTTACATTATGAAGTATTCTTTGATTAAAAAATTTCTCTATTATTTTTCACTTCTGGTTATCATTTCAACTTGCTAGCTCATGCCATATGAGTTACTATTTTTCACTTGGGTCCCCAAGTCTTACAGTCTTGGGGTGTGTTATGAGAACACACAACATTAAGGAGTAGCTACTCTTTAGGATAAACTAGACCATCAGCTAGAAACACCAACAAAATGAGGGTTTTCTTGATTTTTAAGTGGTTGTAGTAGTTGTGTAGAATATTATGATGATGGAATATTTTGAGATGTCATATGGATATTTTGGAGTTTTTTTGTGTGGTTTGTGAGATTTTTGCAGACCTTGAAAGGTGTTTTTAGAGTCCCTTGTTAGTGTTAGTATAGGTTTGGCCAACCTAGCATGCTAGTGTTGATTGCAGAGGATAAGTGTTATTTGAGGAAGTGTTGAGAGGCATTTTGATATATATTTGGGTCCCAATTAAGTAGTGGCATGGTTTGGCTTCACTTATTTATACTGTGGAAGTGTTGGGTGTTGACCTATTTGATGTTGCATGATTGAGATGTATACATTTCCTTAAGGTTGACCTAATTGAGATTTTTTTAAGTTGTGGATAGTATAAATGTAAGGAGAATTACTGTGTTGATTAAGAGTTGTGTGTGTGATGTGAAATATTTGAATGTGATTGAGTGTGATGATTTGAGTGTGAGTCGTGATGCCTATGAATTCCTAATGTAATGAGTATAATGTGTCTACATTTCAGTCTATTTGATGAGTTTTTTGTGCTTATAACAATGACAACATCCCTTATCTTCTCAGCTAGGTGAAGTAATCTATCAATCAACACCCCTGTGCCTTGGGTGTGTTTGTCCCATTTGGTTGAACTAGACAATTGTTTCATGAGGTCATCCTTTGTGAACCTCTTTATACCCTTAGTCTTGAAACTTAATTCACTCATTTCTCTAGGGTTTAATTACAACTAGGGTTTATATTTAACCTCTAAAAATCCTAGGTTTTAATTTTTTATTTTGAAAAATAAACCAAAAACCCTAAAAATCCTCTTCTACACAATTCCCTAAACAATTTTGATAAATTTTGCAACTTTAGGTGGATAGATGACTTAACCAATAAATTACAAGAAACCCTAGTTCTACACTTTAAAAATCACCTTTGGAGATCCCAATTCTTCATATCATTTGAATGTGGTTGCAATGGTGATGAGAAATAAAGAAAAATAAAAAATTATTAGCCTCAAAAAGGTAGTAGTTTCATCTTAATTACAACATGATGGTCACACATATGAAAATGATCTTCATTTAACTAGTTGTTGTTATTTGAATTTTGACCATCAATCAAAATGCTTTAAAACAAGATCAACAACTAGTGCATTCCTTCCTTGTATTGTATATTCCCTTTGAAATTTTGTTTGTAAAAAATTGACGTGAAAAAAATGTGTTGAATCCTACAAATGACATGCATCCCATTTATACCTCGTTAACTTGAGTGCATTTTGGTTTTTCTTTGAAGAACAAAAATGCATTGCATTGAAGCCATGTGATCCAATGAAATAGAGTCATTTGTTTGTAGGTGACATCACCTTCTTGTCATCCTTTTCATATGTGATGTTAGGAAAGAAATGTGCTACAAAGAATATGAGCTCTGTAATGAAGTGTAAGCATGTGTCCTTATGCTATGAACCATTGCCTAGTACAATTTTATTATGCATCATGGGCATGAAAATGCACTCTAAAGTATCCTTGTGATGAAACCAAGAGGTGACACTTGTCCCTCCCTTATACTTTTTTTAACCATCAATTTTTCATTATGTGTTCCATTCTTAAGAATGTTCTCTAAAGAGTTGAAGCAATGAAATGAAATAATGACAAGTGTTAGGTTCTCTATGGCTTGTTCCCAACACCTTTTTCCTTTGTGCGGAGGAAGGATAACTATGATGCATTAAGAGAATGAACTACAATAATATTTAAACACCTTTCTCCACTATGACATAATAAACATAGAGTATTCTAGCTAAGTTCTTTATGAATAGAAATGCACTACAAAGAGGGAATGTGCTACAATAAGCACATGACATGTGTTGAAAGCCGATGAGCCTTGCTTAGCACATTTTTATAATTCGCTCAAATTTATAAAATATGTTGTGAAAGATTACAACACTACAATAAAAGTCCATCACATTTCTTCGTATTGTTTACCTCAACCTAGTGTACTTTAGCTATGTGCTCATTTCATGAAATTGTGATGCAAAGGGGTAGTGCACTATAATATTACAATGAAATGTGTTCCATGTTTATAAACACTACCTAGTGCATTTTAGCTATGCACTAGAGAAATAAGAATGCGAAGTGAATATGGTATGTGATGCATTGAGGGTAAGACATGTGTCTCAAATGAGATGGGCTTCTAACACTTAAGTGATTTTTATTAAGAACCTATATAGAATTTGTTTTAAACATGGTACATTTAGGAAGGAAGGGACCTTGGACCATACATGGGAACTTGGACATAAGACCTTAAGAATTAATATTTTTAATAATATTTTGGATAAAATATGAGTGTATGATGGATTAATGTGGTGACTAAAGCATGAGGGGTTGGTCAATATGGTGGAACCTTAAATTTTTTATATTCCACTATCTTGAACTATTGTCAAGGGTTTAGGGTTTTATGCTATGTAGGTGGGTTTTACTTAGCATATTTTATTTTCATCTTAATCCTTTTTCTTTTCGTCTAATATCACATTGACCTATTGGTTTAGGTTCTTGATTGTCTAAGTTACATCTTAAGCCTATGTACCGATGTGGTTATTGACCCCTTATGCCTAGGACTCCCATTTTCCCCGTCACGTAATATTTTTCCTTTCACTTTCATTTGAGATTTGATGTTTTATAAAGTTGGAGCTTTGAAATATTTTATATTTATACTGTAGGTTGAGTATGGTCTTGAGTCTATTTTAAGTCCCAATTCTTTGTTTTACCTAGGTGGCCCCTTCTTTATGAACAACTTTGAAGCATGTGCTAATTGTCGCCACTTAAGTCTTTACATCACCTATTGTTGAATCCTTATTGATCATAAGTTATATTTCCACAATGAGTGATGAACTCATTTCCCATGCATCATATATCGCTACAAACATTTTTCCTTTCATTTCACTTTCATGATGTGCGATAGATTATGTTTCCCTTGCATCACTTCCATCCTTTGCATTGCTGAATTATTTTTTCTTGCTTAACCTTTTCCATGACATGTGATGGCCTTTGTAGTTCCTTCAAATCATGTTGGTTGGTTCTTCACATCGTATAAAAACTTTTAACACTCAATTCATTTCAGTGATGAGTGATGGGAAATAACAATTATAGGTTGTGATTGTTCCACTTGTCAATTTTATGAACCCATTTCCTACATCACCTATCACTAAAAGCTTTTTTCATTTCAAATTAACTACAATGATGAGCGATGAGTAATGGGAGCATTTTCTTCCCTTTGCATCGCTTGAGGCCTATACATCGCTAGAATATGATTGGAACTTTGAGGCACTACAATGACAAACGATGAGCAATGGGAGAATATGCATGCAATATTCCTTCCATTGGAGTTACTCTTTACATTTCTCTTTCATTTTTTCAAGTGATGGTAACTTTAGCGATGAGCGATGGTCATACAAAAGGAATACTGAGGAATGTGGAGTAGCTATGTGGTAGTCTCTCAAGGTATCATTGTTGTTTTAAATTAGGAAGGTGGAATCGAAAAGTGATAGATGGAGATAAAGGAGAACTATTGATTGAGTTTCAATTCAGATACATCAAAGGCTAAAATTCAAACCTAAATAGCTAAGTGTTACAAATGTTCTAGTTTGCTTGTGCGAACTATCTTTCACCATTAATGGAAAATATACTTTCTTTTTAACCCATCAAAAGAGTGAATTGATTGTTATTCAGACATTTCCACAATAATTTAGGAGCAAAAAAGAGAGGACAAGCTTCACGTGAAGAAAATTTGAAGAACAAAGTACTAGTTGTCTTGGGTAAGTTATTTTCATGTGCCCTTGTGTGTAGTTTTTAGCATTGGGTAGTTTGAAACTGGGATAAATTGATAGGGTTTGTAGCTTAGGGTTGTTATTCTCTCTATTTAGCAAAAGGAAATTTTATAGTTTCATGTAGGGTTTGAAGAGTGGGGTAAATAATTGTTGAATTTAAGTGTAGATCCTATGAGTTTGAGAATAAAGATTTAGTTCTTGGTTATTTTAAAACCTTAGTCTCATAAAAACTTGCAAAATGAGCCAACCAAATGAGTCTTCAAAACTGGAGGTGAAACCTAAATAGAAAAGGGTTAGAAAAGAAAAACACAAGGATGATGTTGCAAAGCCTGATGTGTCTGAAGCATCTGGGAAGAAGAGGTTAGTAAAAAGGGATTATACCAGATTTATGGAAGAGGCATCCAAGGATACTGCCTCAAAAGTGAAACTAGTTGGGAAAAGGGCAACTAGTGAGGGTTTTTTGATGAGCCATTTTTTAGGATTTGGCATCTAGGGTAGGTGATGTTTTCATGCCTTATAGTGATTGGGAGCTCTTCCTTTATGCATTTAACAAGAGATTTTCTAGTCATCCAACATGTCATCTCTGGACATGTGACATAGGCAAACTAATTATCCCAAATATTTTCATGGAGGTTGATTTGGTTTTAGAATTGGAAAGATATTATGACCCAAGTGATAGAGTAATTAAAAGTTTTCCAGATGGAGCCCCCATGTTCAATATTACAAGGAGCCAAATTATTGAAGTTTTCAATTTGAATCCCTCTACCATTGAACCAATCAAATTTGGTGCCTTATATCAAGAGTATGAGTAGAACAAGTTTGGTTATAGAAAGAGTGTGCTGCCAAGGCATAGAAGGTTTTAATTGAAGAAGAAATGTATATATTTTGGACCAAAGGAGATTGAACCTTTTGATTGTGATGAATTTGAAGACTATTTCAAGAAGATGATTATGCATTGTGCTAGGTTTTGGCCAAAAAATATGATATTTGTTGGAAGTTGAAGGTTGCATCAAATGGTTGTCATTAATGTTAGTAGGTTTTCATTGATGTCAACATAGTATTGGATGTATGAGTTGCTTACTAGAATTTATTTCCCTCAAAGAAAACCATTATATGTGGTCCGGTGTATTGGTTTTTGGGTCCAGTTCCTATCGCAAGACATGCTATGATTTGAATATTTGAAGACCTTGGCTGACTTAGCGTGTGCAATACTTTATGTGGACTTATTATGGATGTTTTGGCTGACACAAGAAATGCGTTAACCTTATACAATGTTGACCTAATTGATAAACATATGTGTGTGTGTGTGTGTGTGTGAAAGGAAAGAAGAGAGTGAGAAGGATATAGAGATAAAAAAAGTATGAAATAAGAAAGGAAGTGAAAGAGTGAATGTGGCAAATCAGAATAAGCGAAGCAAGTGAAGACAATAAGTGTGCAATCAGAATATAATTATTGAGCGATTACTGATATTCATTACTACCTTTGTAAGAGCTTCATCTGGAACTAAATTCAACACAAGAAAGGTGTAATTCATTAGTTCACTTTTGGTGGTAAGTCATATCTTTTTGTATCTCCAGGTTGTAGCCCTGTGGATAGTGAGTCCTTATTATAGGAAGTGAGCCTTATCTCAATCAATGAGCCTTATTTCAGGTAGTGGGCCTTCTGTAATTAGTTTTGATATTATCTATCTGTGGTTTTTCCCTCATTAGGTTTTCCATGTAAATCTAGTGTTAATGTGTTCATGTGATAAATTTAAATTTTCACACTTATTAATTAATCAATTATGTAGTATTAGGAATCTATTTCAGTAAATGATTAAGGAATTTGATTTGGTGAAAACTAAAATTCACCCCTTCTCAGTTGTCTTGTTCAACAATCGGTATCAGAGTGAGGTCCTTTGGAATAAGTTTAACTCCTTGAAGGAGATCTTGGCAGGTTGAACTAAATGACGAAAGGATCTGAATTAGATAAAGAATTGAGAACATAGACCTTAGAGTTTGAGAATGAAGATCTAAAACAAAATGTCAAACAAGTAGGTGAATGCATTTAGAAACTAAGAAATCAAATCCAAAAATTTAAGTTGAAACATAAAGAAGTTTACCTGGAACTAAAAGAAGCAAAGGAGAATGTTGAAAATCTAAGGATGAAACTTGAAGAAAGCAAAAGAGTGGAAGATAATATGAAACTGGAAATTGAACAAAGCAAAGAAATTATTAATCAAAAGATAGAAAAATGTGATAAGCTTGAACAAGAAGTAGTAACCCTTAAATCTAATCTGGAAAAGGAAAAAAGTTTTGAAGACAAATTTAAGATAAGTTCAGAAATTCTTGATGAATTGATTTCATCTCAGAAGCCTACAAAGGATAAAGGTGGTCTAGGACTCGAAGAAGGACAAAGTTCAAAGACTAATCTAAGTTTTAACAAAATGAATATTCAAAGGAAATTTCAAGGTAGTAATTATTAAGGAAAGAATCGAAGGATCAATACCGAAAGGATACCCAACCAACAACCTAATGATCAAAGGTACCCATCTTTTAATGGCCTGTGTTACTCATTCAATAAATTTAGACATAAAGCAACAAAATGTAGAAGTATGATGAACTATAATAGAATAAGTTAGAATGTTGGATTCTTTATTGGTAAATGCTATGTTTGCAACAAGTTTGGACATAAATATGAAGAATTTAGAAGTCAGATAATGATGAACATGTTTAATACCAGTAGAAGAATTCATTATTTTCAAGGTTACTCTTACATATGCAATATTTTTGGACACAAGGATAATCAATGCAGGACAAAGATGAATATAGACTCTCTTGATCAAATATTTTTTGTGTGCCACTCTTGCAAAAAAATAGGACATATCTCAAAATTTTGTAAAAGCAAAGTTGGGAAAGAACCAAATTTGGAACAAAAGAATAATTTTATGAACAAGGTAGATCTAGAAGAAGTAAGGAGAGAAATGAAAAAGATTTGGAGAAAGAAAGAAGAAGCTAAGAACATGGACAAATAAGATAATCTTGTATCTGTATCTAGTGTAGATACCCCTTCTATGAACTGAATCTAGTAATGGCTTCAAGGGGAGCAATCATAGAAAAATATATCAAACCCATAGTATATGAGGTGTCATGCGATGACACAAAGATATGTGATGTGAATTTTCATTTTGAAGGAAATGAATAAAATTCTAATAGAAAACAAACAATATAGAAGAATTGCGAAGCCTTTTTTCTTACAATGCATTTCACGATATGACCAATAGCTTTGGTGGAAGGAGGAATTGACAGACTAAAGTATAGATGATGATGTCACAAGCAATCAATTATCCTTTATGATGAAACCATAAAAGTGATAGGTTAAATAAGGAAGGTTGAGTAGTCATTTCTTTTTGAAGTGAATGGGCTAAGAAGTAAAGAGTTAGGGTCATTGGCAAGCGAAAGTATGAAGAACAAGGATGAAGCAATGGAGTCAAAAGAAATGGTGGTATTTAATCCACACAATAATGAATTGCATAAATTGAGTAAGTTATAGATTGATGAATTTGATCATGAATAGATTCAAAATCTTGAGACTTCTCTTTTAGTTGAGCAAATGCAAATGATCAGGAATTCAGGGCACACAGGTTTAGAAATTTGGAGTGAATTTCCATAATTTTTGAATGTGGACATTGTTCAATTTATCTTAAGCAAAATTCAAGGTGATCAAATGATCTTTGAAAAACCCTATGAGATCACAAAGGAAGCAATTGTAGCAATAACAAGATTATGCAATAATGGACCCATTCTAGTCATCAAGTCTATATAGAACAAAGAGGTCAAAGCCCTAATTGGAGTAATAGGAGATCAAAGGGAACTTATAATTCATAGTATAATCGACCCAGTGATAAGGTATGTGGCATATGTCATTTCATATAAGATTTATTTCAGAAATAGGGAAGGTTCTATTTTGGTGATTTCTGTTTATGTTGCACATCAAATGGTTGAGAAAAAGGAGGATTTCGACTTGTGTGAGTTATCGAGGAATCAATTAATGGAAAATATAACTATGAAAAAGAATGAAAATTACCTTTTTCACTTTGGATCTCTGGTTATATGCTTGATGATGTATTTTCTAAATTCGTTACCATTGAAAGAGAATGTTGTGTGGAAGTCAGCTATACCAATTAGGAAGAAAGTTTACTGATATCTGGAATGTCTAGCAGAAAAGGAAAAGATTTGTAAAGAATATTTTGAAATACAAATAAATGCATAGAGTTTTGGTATGGTTTCTAGTTCGGTTGTGATGTATGAGGCATGATTCAAATTCTAGGAAGAGGAAGGAAAGAAGAATGATCTCAAATTCTCCTCTAGAAATAAAAAGGTACAAGTCAAAAGAAAATGAAGAAGAGATTATAGAAGCAATTGATTTGGCATCAACTAATGATGAAAAATAATTTTCTAAAGAAAAGGTGTTGTGAATTCTTGAGCAATCTAATGGATTGAAGAAGATTGGAGTTGTATGGTTGTCTCGAGCATCATATGAATAAGATGAGATTACAAAAGCCATAGCTATTTACATAATTCATAATGATATTTATCTAAGTGAATTGACAAGTATTTTACCAGAAGTATTGATTGAGCAGATTGAAGACAGACTAAGGACTTAGTTACCTAGTGAAACAACAGAAAAAGATGAAATTCAATTGGCTATGGAAGAAAGATGTCGAAATGCATAGAAGAAATTGATTGAGAGCATAAATGAACTAAAAACATGCATCAAGAGTGTAAACAATGTGTATAGGTATTGTATTTTTTGGCCTATTGCTATTGGAAACTACAGAGAAAAAATTGATACAATTGAGCATGAACTAAATTCTATTGGAAAAACATATGATGTTCTTATTGACAAGGATGGAATGCAAAAGAAAAGGATCAATTCCTTACAATCCGATCTTGCAGTCATTATGGTACAAATGGATGGTAATGTGAAGAACTTTTGGAAAGTTAAGGAGATAATTGAGTTAAGATTGGAACAACTTTCTAGTCTCTTGGTGGATGTTGAGAATAATACACAGTATATTGCTATTCTAGATACTCTTCTAGAAATAATTGATTCAATAGCAAAGAACAATAGTATTTGTTTAAATATCAAGTTGGCAGTGGATTCCTAGAAGATATGTCTTTTGGAACTAAAAGAAAAATACAAGGAAACATTTTAAGGGAAGAAAGATTGAGGTAAAGAACCATTTTTGATAACTTTTTTGTAAATTTTTTCAAGTAAAATAAAACCTTTTTGTCATTGATGTCAAAGGGGAAGGGGAAGCATGTGAAAATAATGAAAATCATTTCATCCCATCAAAGGATTTACAAAGGTTGTTGCTGTTGGATTTTCACATCTTGTGTTGCCATTAATGACAAAGGGGTAGATTGTTGGAAGTTGAAGGTTGCATCAAATGGTTGTCATTAATGTCAGTAGGTTTTCATTGATGTCAACATGGTACTAGATGTATGAGTTGCTTACTAGAAGTTATTTCCCATTGAAGATAACCGCTATATGTTGTCTAGTGTATTGGTTTTTTAGGTCTAGTTCCTATCGTGAGACATGCTATGATTCAGATATTTGAATATCTTGGCCAACTTAGTGTGTGCAATACTTTATGTGTACTTATTATGGATGTCTTGGTTGACAAAAGAAATGTGTTAACCTTATACAAGGCTGACCTAATTGATAAACATATATATATACGTGTCTCTCCAGAAAGGAAAGAAGAGAACGAGAAGGATATAGAGAGAGTAAAAGTGTGAAATAAGAAAGGAAGTGAAAGAGAAAATGCAACAGATCAGAATAAGCGACGCAAGTGAAGAAAATAAGTGTGTGATCAAAACATAATTATTGAGTGATTACTAATACATAATACTACTTTTGTAAGAGCTTCATCTAGAATTGAATTCAACACAAGAAAGGTGTAATTCATCAGTTCACTTTTAGAAGTAAGGCATATCTTTTTGTATCTCTAGGTTGTATCCCTATGGATAGCGAATCTAGATAGTGAGTCCTTATTGTAGGTAGTGGGCCTTATCTCAGGCAATGAGCCTTATTTAAGGTAGTGAGCCTTTTATAATCTATTTTGATATTCTCTATAGTGTGAGTTAATCCTCACTATGGTTTTTCCCTCATTGGGTTTTCCACATAAATCTAGTGTTATTGTGTTCATTTGATAAATTTTAGTTTTTGCACTTATTGATTAATCAATTATGTAGTATTAGGAATCTATTCCGGTAAATGATTAAGCCATTTGATTTGGTGACAACTAATTCACCCCCCTCTTAGTTGTCCTATTCAACAATATCAAGATGAGTACCCCTTTGATGGTTATGGTCATTGATATACAAAATAAATATCAAAGAAAAATGTCTGATTATGCTTCCTATATAGCAAATGAGCTTCATACTAATTTAGTGAATTTTAAGGATGCAAGACCTCCTCTATCTTGCATAAATTATTCACTATTAATGTATATGTTGCTATGGAGAGGTAGAAAGGTATGGAGAAATTTTATGAGGCTAAGAGAAAAGGATAGTCAAGACAATGAATTATCCATGCAGATGTGGACCCACATTTGGGACATGCACTGCCCAAGTTCAAATTATGCTATTTGTTGTAATGGTTTTAAGTTTGGTGTGCTAAAGAAATTGGGTTTGAAGCCCATGTACATGATTTCTAGGGTATAAAGTAAATTTTGAGGCCCTTAGAATTTCAAGAGAATACAACACAAAATTTCAACTAGGGGGATTGGTATTTGCATACTGGTTATACTACAATTAAGATTTATGGAGCTTTAGTTCCACCCCATCAACTACCAATATATTTATCAGAAATAATTGCTTTCATGGAGATAACATGGCAGTTGGATGACATGGATAAAGATCACTTCAAAAGTTCTAGGAAAGCATCCTTAATCAATCCCAAATGTGCATTTTCATGCTTTGTAGTCACATCCAAGGAGGGAATTGAGAAATATGGCACTCTCCTTAATAATTATAGAATGAAACAAGATCAAGGTATTGTGATCTTGAAGGAGTGATTGATGTGGAAAGGAGAGAAAGAGGAAGGTCTGGTAGGAAACATCACTTTTTGTACATAGAATATGTGATTAGAATTTTTTCCTCGGATGAGGAGGTTGCTGGGAGAAAAAATGAGTGGAGGAAAATTTGTGCTATTAAGGAGAAGATATTAAAGGAAAACCCCTTCTATGTGAGTCCTTATGCTGAAATAAAGGACCAGTATATTCAGGCTAAGATGATGTTGGGGGAATTCAAAGATAAGATCTTTTTTGATAAGCTAAAAGAGGCTAAAGTGAAATCCAAGGTTTCCAAGTAGCACCATGATGCACAAGTAAGGAGACAACCGGCTCACTTTACAACTCAAGGAACTCAATTGCAAGCAATGGAGATAGGTGATGAACTGACAGTCGCCCCATTAGTGACTTATTCTAAAACTAAGTAAGGTGGTGGAGACCACACACAACAAGAATATGTCAAGCATGTTCCTATGAAACAAGAAGTTGATCAAAGATTCCCCTCTCATGAGATGGAGGATGCTCTCAATATA
The DNA here is from genome assembly GCA_007258455.2 of Sequoia sempervirens. Lineage (NCBI taxonomy): Eukaryota > Viridiplantae > Streptophyta > Pinopsida > Cupressales > Cupressaceae > Sequoia > Sequoia sempervirens. The sequence goes on along the minus strand of VDFB02252616.1, from coordinate 228,614,458 downwards.
GATGTTCCTACCTATAAAATAATTAAGTGGGACTATGATGAGGACAAAGATGATGATGTCAGAATAAAGGCTTGTAGGGATTTCATGAGTGATGACACTTTTTTCCAAACTAAGAAGTTTAGATATTTGGTCATCCAACTCAAAAGCTAGTACATCATGGAAAGGATAGAAGATGTAAAGGAACAAGTTGATCCCTAATTGTAGGAGGTGACTGAGAAGGATGAATAAGATAAAATAATGAAGGAGATTACTACCATTACACCATAGGAGATAGGGAGTTTGTTCAAAGGAAGTGGCATCCTATTGTTGTTGGAGTGGGATGTTACATCAGGTATTACATTAGATGCAATAAGGAAAGATCCTAATGCTTCTATCTTTGATGAGCATTTTGACAATAAAGTGTTTGGTTTAGGGTTTAGACCAAAATTGCATACCCTTGTAATATGGTCTATGGCATCAAATACTGGGAATCCCAAGGTTGTTAAGTATATTGAGGAAGTAATTGGTGCTATGGTGGTGAAAATAGCTACTGAGATCACTCCTACTCAAGCTACACAATTGACCTTGCATACTCCCATGTTGAGTGTAGATACAAGATATTAAAAATTGTTGGATAAGTATAATAAGTTGTTGGATGAGTATAATAGAATGGTTTCTACTATTGCTAGTTCAGCACAAAAGACTTTCCCTCCTCAACTTCTTCCTCCTTTGGTTTATCTACACAAGATAGGGAGACTTTTTCATTGAGAATACAAAGCTTAAAGGAGGAACTATGCATGGAAAAGGAAAATGTAAAGAAGGCTAAGGAAGAAACCACAAAGGTAGCCATGGGAATTTTTGATGATATTCTAAAGCATAGGGTTTCCTAGTTGATCCATAGTGTTGTGTGATCTCACAACATGCCCCATTTTTCCCCTTGGAAAAATGTGGACCCTTTTTTTTTCTTTTCCTCTATTCCTTTTTGCTTTCATTTGCTTTGGCATTGTTCTACTGCTCAGTTGGTTACTGATCTTTCTTTCAAATTCACTTGGCCTCTTTGTTGCTTTATCCTTTGTTTCCCAAATTCAGTGTTTTGGTCTTTTTACAAATTTTAACATGTTACCAGAAACTTGAGTCTCAGAGTCCTGCGTTTGCACCAAGGGAATTTGTATCTTCATATGATTTGAGCTCTGCTCAGTATTTCTTGACCAGAGTCATCAATCCTGGTAGTTTTCTTTTTATCAGAGCCTGATATTTTATTGTTTCCTTTTCTTTTTCTTACTCAGAATTCAGAAACTAGAGAGTCCATTTTGAAATTTTGTTAATCTATCTTTTGGACTTTATTTCCGGTAATTTCTCTTGTTTCGATTTTATTTTTTTGAAGCCTAGCAGGTATTTCTAGATCCTAACATTTATTTTTCAAAAGTTGATACCGGAAAGCCTCAATCCCAGTGATCACCAATTGATCACGTATCTTTAATGACATATACCTTACAAAGAATCAGTGTGACATCTTATTTCCACATATAATCATGCCATCTTTCTTCTCTAGTAGTGAGCTTGCACATAAATCTAGGTGTTCATGATTTGGAACATAATCTGTAATGATTGCACCTTTATTCAAGGATTTAATAAAAAATAATAGGTAATTAATGAAGGTGGAAAACTACCTATGTACTTGGCACCACCTTGATCATGCAATTTCTTTTGCAACACTCCACTTCACATCATATTGCAAATTTTTTGAAGGACATTGAAGTAACGAAACAACACTAGCGTGCAAGGAGAGGTAAATTTGAGAAACCAATACACAACTACCAAGGTTTTTGGAGTTTCATTCTAAAATATCATTATTATCAACTCGAACCAGGTATGTTCTGAATAACTAATATTCTATTAAGTGATTTTCAAGCTGAAAAATCTTGATAATGGTATTTCCCTTTAGAAATGAAATGTTGATTATTATTTGATTTCCTGAATTTAATAAAAATTGAATTGAAATTTTATAAACTATAAGTTTTGGTTAAATTTAACCCTAACTCACACACAAGACACACATTCTGAAAATTGCAAAACACATTAGACAAAATGAGCACTTTTGACACAAGGCTAGAAGATGAATTCAAATATTGTAATTCACAAGTTGTATCGATCAATGTAGTGGTTACAAACACTCATTTGGGATGGTCTTTTGATATTGAAATACATTGATAGATATTACAAGAAAATGCTTCTTAGTGTACCAAGAATGTTGCGGCAAATGGGTTAATTTTGTCAAGAGGGTTTCTGCCAGCAATGGAGGCCCCTGAATTAGTTATGCAATGTATGAATTACTACAACCTAGCCAAGAGGGTCATTGAGAAAGAAGGGAGAATTTATGCAGACTTATCACAAAAAGTAATTATATGCATATTTGGTCTCCCCATTTACACACAAATGTACAATGTTGATATAAAGGCTAAAAGCAAGACATATCAGAATGTTGAAGAGCATAATAGAGAAATTATGAGTACCCAATGGTGCCAAGAGCCCATTACACAATAGAACAAGGTAATTTAGAGGTCTATGTTCAAACAAGAAATGCAAGATATTATAACTTTGCTAAGTAGAGTAGCTAGTTTAAGAGATCCAAGCAAATTTAAAAACCCTGGATGTTTGTAATAATATCCTACCTGATAAAAAGTCCTATGGAATTGCATTGGAGAAAGCTAATAAGTGACAAACTATATGAACAAATAACCACATTTCCCAAAACCAGATGCTTTTATATGTCATCATATGTTATTTACTCTAGTGCTTTGAGGGCCAACAACCAAGGGTTGAAACAAATTGGTACTCTGGGCACAAAGGTTGGAAACAGTTTGATATATGCACATCTACCCCAGGTCACCATCCACGGATACAAAGATGATTACAGGAAAGTCAATGATTTTTTCTCCATGAAATTGGTCAGAACTATGGAAGGTGATAAAGTAAAAAGATTATCCCTGGAAGCACAAAGTACCATTTGGCCAATGGGAGGCTAGTACATACAATTCCCTACTTACTCCTACATCAGAGTGGAGGGATATGATGGACATCCATTCATGCTACTTAGGCATCCTACAAATAAAATTGTTTTACTAGAATTGGTGAGATAGTTGAAACCATCTCAGGCTCTTTATAGCCATGCTTGCAAGAAGCCTCTTTTTAATTTCCCATTGCAATAGGAAACTACAAGTGTAGTGCAATTAAATTGTCTAAATTGTGTGAAGAAGAACTAAGGACATACCATTTTGAAGAGTTCCCACTCGAGAGGATATATTATGATATTGAAGGAAATATTGCTAAGAATATAGTTGGTTTTGGTGCTCATGTGCCACACTTAGAAGATTATTGGCTTAATTGTGAAGACGAGCATGTGGTAAGAAGAAGAAAATATGAAAGAATCTCTAAGATTTTCCCAGACTCTCAAGCTTCATGATTTTCCAGATCAGTTGGAAGAGGATGATGGCCAAGTGTTGAAAAAATTCTATAATGCAGACAAGGTATATGATGAACCCATTCCAAACCCAGGCTTTGATGATGAAGATATGGCATCAATTGATGAGTTCACTAGACCATTCTTAGTGTATACTCAACACTGGATTGATGATTTTTGTAAATTTTTGAGAGAAAGAGGAATTGAGCTACATTCTCAGAAGATAAAAGGAGGAAGCAAAGAGATGAAACAAAATTTGAGAGTGTAGAGCCTACTAAGAAGAGAAGGAAAACTAGTAAAGAAACTCTAGGTATAAGAATTAAAGAAAGAATCCCTAAAATTGTAAGACAAGAAGTTCCCATGAAACCATCTAATAAACAAAAAGATGTAGAGACAGGTAGAGATAAATCAAAAGTAAAACCTAAAGGTGCATCTTCCTCTCCAACAAAACCAAGAACTAGAGTGATTATTGATGAAGAAACATGAGCAACAAAAAATGTTGGTGCACAAACCAAGTCTGCATCTCAAAGAGTGTAATGCCCCGCCACACAACCCTAGAGGAAGTTGCAATTTACTACTCAAACATACTATTTTTTTTTGTTTAAGTACAAATAACATGCAAGATCACTATCCATTGCCAACAACCTCTAAGGTTACGAGATTGAGATTACTTAAAACCCAATCAAGAAACATGAATTAAAAACATAACATTTAATTACTTAACAAATTAAATACTCATACATTCCATACATGATAAAATTACAACAAAGGCATAAAAGATACCACATGTTCCCAAAATATAATTTACAATAAGGTTACAACACTCATTCCCCGAATGAGGTAAATCCAAAACCATGGTTACAAATTGCATCTTCCACCTCAATACAATGAGGGGTAATAAAATTATAATAATAACAGGAAAGAATAAAGCACGAAAGAAACTAGATCCCACGAGCTCTCCAACTAGAAATATTGTCCACACGAACAAGAAGATGACCCAATGGATTAAGATGCACGTTCCACCCAACCATGTGATACCCAAAGGCTCACCCCCCGTGCTAGGAGATAGTAACAAGGATCCCTAGGCAAGACCATCTACCCTAGACACAGGCTAACTCACATTGACACAACCAAACACATAATCCATACATCCATAAGGATAATACAAGTACAACTCCAACATCACTAACATAGGTCACATTGCTTCTAGAAATAAAACAGAACGAGTATGATAAGGAGACCATACACATAAACCCAAATACCAACTGTTGTTGTAGAAAGAGTGTCATCACACAGTTCATCATGGGATATCCTCTGGGAATCTTCCTAGGCTCCGGCCCCCACTATGAGTTGTCCTGGTGGCCTCTACCGAATCCTGGCACCCATGCTCACTCATGCAGAATCAAATACCTCTCATAAGGACAAGATAGATGACCTTGCCATTCCAGGCCTTCTCGTCTCTTCCCAAGTCTATACAAGCCCTTGCATCCATGAGAGAGGTTCAATTATCTTAATTAGTGTGAAAAACTACCCTACTTCTAAGTACATTGATTTAGTTATCACTTGATTAAACCACTTTTGAAGGTTTCCCAGTTTACCTTTTTGGGCTTTGGCCCCTAACAGAAGCCACTCTTCTACTTGAAACATACCAAACATAACCAATCACCAAGGGAATCCCAAGCGCATACCAACAAGATTAAACCACTCCAACCCTAGGAGGAACACATAAAGAAAATCCACTCCAAACACAGGAGGCAACAAAAGTCAAAACCCTCTCTAAACGCTGAAGGAAACAAAGCACATAACCCACTCCTTCCATAGGAGGCACGAATCACAAAAAAAACCACTCCTAATCCATAGGAGACACAACCATCCTCATTTGTGAAAACTGGGTAAAACAACAAGATAAAACTATATGCACTACTCAAAGCAAAACAAAGGTTGACTAACATACTATGACAACCCTCAAAATTGAAAGACAACTCAATCTGGAAGACTTTTGAACATTTACTCTATTTTCCCGTCGACGCGGAAGAGGGAGAAGGCATAAAGAAAGGCAACTTGATGATTAATCACCTACCTTAGGATTCCCTAAATCCAAGCCAAACAAAGAGATATTGTTTATAATCCAGTACAAATAATTAAAATTGATTGCAACTACTCCAAGGTATCTGAAATTACATTTGTAATAACGAAGAATTTTAGACTAAAACCTTATCTCCCTATTTCTCCAATTTACACAAAATAATCAAATCAACTTGCTAGTTAGAATCATTTGATTAAAACAAACAATCTTATTTCAACATCCATAATGAATATAATCAACTTAAAATTAACTATATTTAAATACACATATAAAAGTATATACTTAATGTATATACAAATATATATATATATACATTTAAATATATAGCTATCATTTAAATATATCCATTAAAACTCAACTAACTTGATTATCTAACTCTAAATTTCCTCAATTATACTTTGCTTTTAAATAACTAATTTTGACATAATTTCGTATCCAAGCAATAAGAAATGCAAATCCAAATATTCATTTCAATTCCCCGATTACTACCAAAGTTAGAATCAATTCTCCAATATAACGAAAATAAAAAAACATTTTTATTATAAAATCAATATTTGCATCTTCATAATAAAATAACCATCAATATATTTAAATATATATTATTTAAATAAATATAAAAAAACTATTTAAATCCATATATTTGAAATAAAGCATTTTTAATTCCAACTAATTTAAATAAAAAACCAATTATTTAAAATATATAATATATATTATATAATTAAATAATATTAAAATAACAAAAATACATATATATATATATATAAGATATATTATATTTATATAATAATAAAAAAAATAAAAATAAAAAACTAAAGTTTATGTTCACTGGGAGTCAACCCCCACATGGGAGGGACGTAGCCAGTGCCTCCCCCACAGTGTGGGGGGCGTTGCCACAGTAGCATCCTCCATAGGGGACAGCTGTGGTAGCCATGGTTGACCCCCCACCATGCAATTTTTTTTTTATTATTGATTTTTTTTTTTTTTTGCATAAAAAAACAAATAAAAATAGAGCATCCCCTGTTTCCTTCTGGGTAAATTTCCCAGAAATAATTACACAGAAATAGAATGAAATAAAATAAAATAAAAACAAGATACATATATATTATATATCCATTCCCAGATTTCAAACAAATTGGACAAATTTTCAATAGAAACTTACAATAGAAGAGATTCTTTTAACCACAATTTTATGAACTCAAATTTCTAGAAATTTCAAATTAAACAAAGGGGTTTCAAAGTTTTCTTTTGTTTTCTTTCAATCTCTATTGTTTGAATTTTTTTTGTTGTTTTCTTTGTCCATGATCTCCAAGAGGTTTTCAGTTTTGTTTTCTAAACTTGCATTCAAATTGAAACCAAAATCTTAAAACTTCATAACAATAAAACCAGAATAAAACCTGTGATCATGAACTTGAAGAACAAATTGATGTTGAGCTCCTCTGCAATTCCACTCTTCCACCATTTCTTCCCAAGATCTCCACCTTTCATCCAAGATTGAATCCACAAAACCCAAAACCCTCTTTTCTTTTTTGCAACCAAATCTCTCCATCCACACACACACCAAAAATTGAAAATAAAACCCAAATGAAATATATTATCTCCCCCAAACTCAAATTCAAATTCAAAATGAAATTCCATGGCTTCTCCAAATCCTCCCCAAATTGAGTCAACTCTTCTAAAAAATCTTTTCCACCCAAAGTTATTGCATTTTGAAGATATTTGAATTTTAAATAACTTAGAACAAAATTCCAATTTCCAAATAGAATTTAATACATTTTAAAATTTTCTTTTCAAACAAAAGAATTTAAACTCTTAAAACTTTCTTTCCAAAAATAAACTAACACTTTTAATTCAAAAAAAGGAATAACTTAATCAATTCAACACAATTAATTTAATTAATCAATAAAATAAATCTAATCTGAGATTAAATTATTTTATTAGTTAAATTAAATTATTTAATAAATTAAATAACATTTTTAATAATATAGCCAGATTTATTTAAACAACAATTTAACTACAAAAGCCATTTAATAACCTTTAACTTGCAATTTAAATAAAAAGCCAAGGAGGAAAGAACCAAATCAAACCTGCAAAACCCGACGACAGCCCGACGACAAAATATGACTAGGGTGATGACTTGGCATGAAAAACCTAGCTACTATCTCCCAATTGATTACCGTTGGTCAATGGACATGCTCAAACCTGCAAAATCAGGTGGAGTCAATGTCCTGTACCTGTCAACCTGCGAACAAAGAGAATATTGAACATGCATATATATGATATAATAAAACACATCGTGAAGGGGGAAATCTCAGAATCGTAGGGTGCTCGCAAGTGAGTGATACAATCTCGTCCCCTTCACCAATACACTTATCATAGACTGACAGTTCCATCATCAACAAATATCTCACGCAATAACATGTTACAATAACTAATCATCTTTACACCAATTTAAAACATGTCAAATAAAGCATCAAATAAGATACATCACATCACACCAATAAACTATTGCTCTATAATAATCGATCGCATCACACACACATGATACAACTTCTCAATAACCAAAAAGCACATCAAAGCAAACAAGGACACACTGTCCAACCAGAACACAAAACAGAGGGGTATTACATTGAGCTACATCATTGTTTAACTCTCCCCCTTATGTTAACATGGCTAGTATGAAACAAGCACTGGGAGGGACTCTTGTAGTTTTAGAGGAAATTTTTGAAGAAGATGAAGCAAAAATTAAAGAACAAGTGGAAAAATGGGGTGCTATATGGGAGATAGTGAAATAAAAGAAGTCTAAAGACAAACCCATGGCATATCCAGTGACAAAATAAATTCAGCATACAGGTTCTAATCCCATAAATATTGAAGAAGAAGAGTTTATACAAGGAACACTCACCTCAGAGGCAAGAAACCCTAATGTACTTGAGATGGAAATAGGGGAGACTGTAGAGCCAGATCCTTTTGATGAAAGAATTGTTGAAGACACTCTTGATTCCCATCCTTCGCTTGGTAATGTTCCAAATATTAATGAACAGTCGTAGGTCTTTGAAGAATCAAAGAAAGGCCATGCTGAAATTGAAATTGAAATTGAGGAAGAGGAAGCTACACATTTTTCAGGTGATGGAATTGAAAATGAAGAAAACCCTGATGTAGCAATGAATAAAGAAAGTAATGTTCAGAGAGATGAAGTTGAAAATATTGATAGACAAAAAAATATAAGTCTTCAAACAGAGGAGACAGTGTCAAACCCTACTAATCTCAAATCTATGCTAGAAATAATTAAGGAAATTCTCATTTCAAAAAATGTGATAGGTCAAAGAGAAGAAGTTCCTGAAAAAAGTGGTAAGCAGGAACAAAGAAATGTTACAGAGGTACAAAAAGATGATGATATACCTGATTGGTTAATTAGGAAATTGGCTTTTCCAATGGAAGTAGAAATATTGCCTTTGAATCTTAATAATTTCATACAAGTAGACACTCCTAAACCTAGGTGCAGAGAAAAAACAAAGCATGTCATACAAAGAAATGTAGATGGTAATAGAACTATTCAGATAGCTACTCCAACAACTAATAAAGATAGACATGAAATAATTCCTAAGGAGTATAAGATAACAAGTATTAACCTTGGAAACTCATCTTGGAAGCAAGAGTTAGAGGAAATAAAGTGAATTTGAATGCTACTGTTGCTAGAGTGCAGAAATACAAAAAAAAAGAAAAGAGAATTAAAGGAACGGGTTGCTAGCTTGGAAAATTTTATAAAGTCATTAACTTTATCCAGTCGAGAGCAAGTTGAGCTGCCTAAACATCCAGTGCTAATGTCACAAGAACAAGTAGATGCCATTGTAGTAGTTTTCCATAAAATGAATATGTTTGAAGAATGGATTAAGGATTGGGTAAAGAAAGGAGAAGAATTCATTACATATGCAATAAGGAAGTACAAGGAAGCATACCACCATTTAGAGAAATCGAAAAGATTTGAAGATGAATGTAGATTTCTCCAGGAGCAAGTCATCGAAGAAAGGTGAAGCATTGAAATTCTCATGTAGTCAAATATTCAAGAGTTAATACAAGATGATGTACTATCAGAACAAGAACTGTCATTGCCAGAAAAATGGAAGAAACTATTGAAATGGGAAGGTGGCATGTTAATACAATGTATCAAAGGATTTGAAAAGGTCACTGTCGAATGTAGAAAATTGATTGGTGAAAATAAAGAATTTATTGAAATACTAGCTCATCAAGGTTGTGATCCCCAAACATTAGGACATGAAGGAAAAGAAGCTAAAGCCTTCAGGGAATGGATAGAGAGAATAAATAGAGATCCTATTTAGTTGCTAATGCAGGAGGTCATTAATGAAATTATACAGTGCAGGAACACTATAGCCAGGTATGAAGCAGAAATAGTGTAGAAGAATGGTATCATACTTCAATTATCTGAAGAATATATTAGGATCAAGCTCACTTGGAAGGAAATACAATGGTTTTTGAAAGAATGTATGCATCAAGTATTAAATTAGTTATAAGAGTATCAGTTGAAGAAAGGTGAATAAAGAACTATGGATCCCGAGTTATGAGTGAGAAGATGAAGAACCAGATACCGAACATCGAAAATGTGATGAAGTTTTATTTTGTTTGCAATTTTTAGTTTGCAAGTTGATCTCGGTCCTGGTAGATGTTCCTTATTTTGGTATTTTGGAAGGAAGCATATAGCCTCAACAAATGCAAAGTGTTCATGTTGAAGTATGAATTAAAGTGTTGCTGTTGATGAAGTCAAAGCCTTGACTTATTCTAGAATATCTTGATGATAGTTGGTAGATGCCACATGCCACATTTTAATTTGTTATTTTTTATTCTCTGGATAAAATTTTAAGTTGGACTTTCTGGGCCTTGTTCCTATTAAAGGTTGTCTCCTTTTCTATTTTAAGTTTAGAATTTGTGGATGTCAGAGGAGCGTAAAATTTTAAGTTTTGCTCTTTTTTCCTTTTTTCTAAACCATTCCGGCGTAAAACTTTGTATGCACGTAGACATTGATTAGTATCAGAGCTTATTAGATAGCTACCTATCTCAGTATCTTTTGTAGCTAGTTTTGTTAGTTCAGCCAAACAAGATAGTATGCTACGTCATTTAAGGGTGCATACAGAACCTACTTGGTGTCTATAAATGAAACCCCTCTCTTTAAAAGCTTGCACCATTTTATATGTGGCTGTGAAGTAATCTGGTGAAGTATAAAGCATTTTTCTCTATTTTAATTGATTCTTTGGGGCATCCATGGAGAATAACTAGGAGAAAATTTTAATTTTTGTATTTTTTTATGTTTTATTTTAGAATAGATGTTTAAATTTTTGAAAATGTTCCAAAATTTGAATGAATGGAAGAAATTTTATTGAAAATCTTTTGTTTTCATAAAATTGTTGAATGCTTAATGCTAAATCTACTTAAGTGATAGCAAGGAATTTGTGATGTTCATCAAATATTATTGTAAATCTTTTGATTTCATGATGTTATTTTAAAAATGAAGTTGAAATTTTATGTGTAATGCTTATAATTCCTAGCAAAACTAGAAATAATTGTAGTCCCTTTGAGATTAACAACAATATCACATCAGTACTCAAGAGCAACCCTAGTGCAACCATGGCCTGGTTATTGGAGACTTGGGATTGAACGAAAGCCAATATTTTCCCTGTTAATGAAAAATTCCCCTTTAGGTTGTCATTGTTCCATCTCTTTCAAGAAGGATAGGCTGTTTGTGGTCTTGTTTGTGAAGAATTTATTCACCCTATTTTCTACAAGTAAAATCGTTGTCAACACATAGGCCTAATAACATTTGGAATGTTTACAAAAGCATTCATGAAGCTCATAAAAGGTATATTTAAGTTAAAAATTCCTTCCAGAATGACTGGAGTAAGTGGAGTGAAAGAGTTGGAGCTCTTAAGGAAATGATGCCAAACATGAAGGATGATCTTGAGGCTCCAACAAACATTCCAGATTTGTTAAAGGTAGTTGATCTATTGGGTGAAATTTTAGCTTTTCATGGTAAATTGGGTGTGTAATTACAAAGAAAATTGAAGATTTTAAGAGATATGGAGGGGCATGGAATGCCTAAAATATTGAATGAGAAAGGGGAATTGAAAGATTTTAGTACTTGGAAGGATGAGATGGGAGGTCTTCTCCCACACTTTAAGGAAGCAATCACTCTTGCAGATTTTACTATGTTGAATGTTGTTGTGGATGATATGATAAGGATTGAGTTCAACATGGATATATTTGTCAAAGAGGCCAGGATATTAGTTGATGCCAGATATAATCAACACAACATTAAGGTGGAGAATTTTTTGGATATACAATGGCACACCAAGGAGGAATATAATACATGGCTTGGAAAATTTATAGATTAATCCTTTGATGAAGTATTGCAAAATTTATATTCTCTCGGTTAGATGATGACATGTATGCTAATGTGGAGTTGAATTTTTTTATTTTTATTTCTTTTATATTTTTTCTAACATTTTTGGGTGCATGTGGAAATGATGTCTATCTCATGGTTGATGTTGTTGCAACGATAAAGGATGCCCTTTGGAGGGAAGGAATTATCTTCCTCAACAAATATGCAAATATAACTACTTTTGGGATGTTTTGAAATGAAGGTGAAATGAATTTCAAATGTAAATGTGACAAAATGTACAATTTGGCTTGAAGCTTGTTTGCTCCTTCATGCTTATAAAAGGGAATTCAAGGCCAATGGTATTGGTCTTTGGTTGATAGAGTTTTGATCTCATGTAAATAATTTTTTAATACAAGCACAAATAAATGGAATTAGGATTGAGTCTTAGGTTTGAATTTGAATTCTATAATAGGAATAATGTTGTATAAGTGTACTAGCATTTGAATGAGAAAGTGTAGATTCTGAAGCCAATTCTCTCCATATGTATTTGTCACATGAATTATCAATGAAATTATCAAGGATCTTTTGATTGGTCTTCATTTTTGTTTCAATTGAATCTAGGATTTTGTCTCTGCATTAATTCAAGGAATTAATTAAATTGCTTGGATAAAATCATGGGTTCATGTGATTAGATATAAGGATTTGATAATTAGTCTTTGTTCTAGAATATTAGAGTTATTTTATTGTAATGTAGTATTATAATAGTCTAGAATTCTAAGTTTGGTTACTATTATATTTTAGTCTGTTTCAAATTTGAGTTCGTTGCCCTTGGATAAGGCACTATTCCATTGCTTTGGTTAATTTTGAAGTTAGTGAGTTAGCCCTACCATTCAAAGAACAAATTCATAAATAATATCATTCATTCACTCTAAATTGTTTGGATTTTTATGTGAGGTTATCCATTATTTTCTTTAGGTGATTATTTTTTAAAGAATTAGCCATATTCTTGAAGGATTTCATCTAATTTTCATTTATATGGGAATGTATTTGTTATAACAATGTATTTGATAATTGGCACAAGAGTATCATAAGATACATTGTAGAGATCACCCTCTCGGGTCTTGTAGATCCCGAAGTGCAAAGGGAAAACCTAGTGGTGCAGGAGCACATGGGTGCATAGGTGATCAACACCACCCAAAAACATTTTTTGGTTTAATTTCTAGTTTTTGGTTTGTTTTGGTTGGTGTTCTTTGGTATTTCTTAGGTTCACAGGACTTCAATAGCAACAAGAATGGAAAGAATCAAATTTCCTCAATAATGATACCATTAACTTCTCATTTAGTACCTTTACCACACCCTCATGGGTGCATGGTCTGTTCTTGGTGGGCTAACAGGATGTGTTGTGTTCATGTAACATTTAACCACTATCCTGTAGTATGCAGTTGGAAGGCCCACGATAGAGCAGGGCCTTGCGATTCCATGATGGGGATTTTGAAGGTCTGTGGTCATGTAGGGACTACTACTCCATGGTCAAGATCTAAATTTTATGTGGTATTTTGGTCATTATTTGGCATGGTAGCTAAAGGAAACGACTACCCCACAACTGTTACTAGGAGGTGTGGCGAGATTGCGATATGATATGTTAGATGTAGATCTTCTCCAAGATCAAGGGTGAGAATTCAAATGGAATAAAAAAATGCAAATGGTTGTATAAGTTTAAATTTGGTAGAGAGAATAGAGAGAGTGGAGGAGGAGGGACAAACAAAGGAGATCTGAGAATGAGCCAAGATCTCAAGGGAATAGAGAGAGGGAGAGGTCGATGGAACAAAAATGGTGAATTAGCAAGGACCGAGTAGGAACTGGAGTGCTTGTGTAAGAGAGGGAGTAGATTGTGTGTATGTTGAGAGAGGCCATGGGTGTCCAAATTATTGTAATTTCTTTGAAATTTTTTTTGAATAAAATTATTCTTGTTTTGTTGAAATCTAAATTTCAAGATTTCACATGTTCATTGGCCAATCCTCACAATTATTAACCATTGAATTTATCAAATTCATAGATAATTGATGAGATGAAGTTTGGTTCATTAAAAAAAACCAGCACAATACATGAGATATAGACCCATAAGTTCCACTTAAGTGATGGGTAACTGAAGTAGATAATCAACTCAAGTAAAAAAAAAAGTGCAAAAGCACAATCAAACCTAGGGTTTTAGGAGGGTTTTTAGCATAAATAGAAACCCTCGACAATATTTAAAATAAACTCTAGCAATAAAATACACCATTCAAGAGCTTGGGAAAAAATCCAAAACCAGACCCCAAGAAACTTTGTAGAAAGTGCTATCACCACCTCCCAAAACCATCACTAAAAGTGCATCACCATCTGGTGAAAAGGAGGATTTAAACATGAGAATAAATGAATTGGAAGAAGCTTTTAAGAAGAGCCAAGAAGCTAAGAAAAAGGAAAGGTAGAGGAAGAGGGAAAATTGACAAAAATAATAGATAATATATTAGGGTATAAGTTATCATGCACCCTCAACCACCTTGAAAATACTTGGAATGGTTATAATACACTAGAAAACATTTATTCCATCCATTTCCAAGTGAGAGGTTAGTTGAAATTCATCATGGAATGTAAGGATACAAATAATTAGCAGGGTAATTAATATGGCCAATTTTGATGCTAGAGCTATTGACCATTTTAGAGAACTAAATGTGTTAGAAGAGAACATGATTATCCATGAGAGCCTTTAGTCGGATATAGAGTAAATTTTGGATTATTTTGAATTGGAAAAATATCTTATGCCCAAAATTATGTCAAGAGGAGAGATTAAGGTATATAAATTAAGGAGAGAAAAATTTAGTACATCTTACCTCCCCTCCTTAGTTCCATATGTGCTAATAATAAATTTATATGCATAAATGTAATGTTTTTGTGGACAATTTAAGAAGGTTAGAAGCAGCTTTAATATAATTCTTTGAAGCTACAAGTGGAAAAATGAGGAACATTCTTCTCATCTAAATTTTTCTAGATAAATTATTTCTTTTCCATGGCCTTTAGAAGATACTTTTCCAGCATGGTTGTAGAAATAAAACTAATCATATCATGTGGCTACCTAGTTTCATCTTATTATGTGTATTAGGAAGATATATTTTACAATGTCTTTTGCAATTGTTTTGTCTCTTAGTGTAGTATTGTTTGTCTTATATGAGGAAATTGTAACAAGTTGTCAAATAAATTTGTGACATTTTTAAATGGTTCTAAGCTTGTTTTCTCCCTTTTTCTATAAAATGGAATTTTGAGTCATTTTGAGGGATTTAGGAAGTTTATAATTAGGTAGGTTTTTTTAGACAAGTAGAGTCTTGTTCTAGGTTTATAGGGAAAATAGTAAATGAAAATGTAAAAAATTATCTATATATCAATACATGAATCCAAAAAGATAAAAACATGTTTTGAAAAGGATTGAAATAAATTTATCTCTAATTTACACTTTATTTTATTTATCAATGAAATTGATCAATGATCTTTCGGGTTCATCTTTGCATCACTATGTAATGAATTTTTTTATGGATTCTTTTAAAGTAATAGATTTAATTGCAATACTTGAACTATTGAGATTCTCAAGTTGTTTAGGGATTGTTAAAGATAATTGAGGTTGATTTCTAATAATAGGAAATATTATTGTAAGGAAATAATATTAAGTTTCCATTGAATTTGTTTTCTAGGTTGTTGTTCAAGAAACACTTGCATGATATTTTGACTTTGTTACCAATAGTTTAAGGCACAAATCTAAGCAAGTAAGAAATTTGTAGGTCCAAGATCACTCTATGTAAATAAATTACTTAAAATTTATGTCTAATCCATTCTTAAGTTATATATGTTCTCAAAATCCAGTAGTAAATAATTCTCCATGAACTCAACCAATTCTAATAAATATTTACATATTCTTAATAGATTTCCTAAGAACATCTCTGTTATATCAATATCTTGGTGTATGTAAAGTTAAACCCATGAAGTTCCACCCCCCTAGGCCTTGTAGAACTTGAAGTGTAGAGGACTATAATTGTGAAATTATCTCCTCTTCCTTCGCTAGTGATCTGAGATCTCAAAGAATAAGATATGAATAATCTTTAGTAGGTTTTAGGTAATCACTTGGAGGAACCAATATATATAGAGGAAATAAAATAAGATTATTTTTATTATTCTCTCTTTGGGAAAAGAGACTTTGAATTGTGAAAATAAGTAACATGCACCATGTATGACAAAGGCATGGTCATATAAGACCTGAATCTAAGTAGAATTTGTAACATAGGTTTATATGTATAATTTGTAAATTTCTTAAACTCTGAGTATGATGAGGTAAAATATTATTTGAAAATATTAAAACTCTTGACCTTGAAAAGGGTTGAGAGTAGGGGTATTGAATTAGGAAATTATTATTATCATTAAATTATTATAGGGGAAATTAATTTGGAACTCAAGTATAATAAATTTTATTCTTCTTGGAGGTTTTTTCAATTTTAAACATTTTATTTTGAGAATTGTATTTATTTATAGATGCACATAAACACTATTCCATAAGGATATGAAATTCATGTATGTGCATATATGAATAAATACTTATTTAAATTAGTATTAAATTTTTTATATTCGTTAAAAAAAGATAGCAATATATGACTATAAGAACATATATATATGAATGACTATGATGGTTTAAATATTTTCACATGTCCATGTTCAATTCAATAAGTTAGTATTACTATTTAAATTACTTTGATACATTTGAATTATGAAATTCTTGTGAAATATATAAAATAAATTCCATCTACATTATTAAATTAGTTCTCAGGACTTGATAATAGTTGAAAAAGAAAAGAGAACAATTTTCGATTAGTAAGTTTATATATGACTATAAGAACACATATATATGAATGACTATGATGGTGTAAATGTTTTCAAATATCCATGTTCAATTCAATAAGTTAGTAAGACTATTTAAATTATTTTGAGATGTTTTAATTATGAAATATTTATGAAATCTAGAAAATAAGTTCCATCTACATTATTAAATTATTCCCAGGACTTGATAATGGTTGAAAAAGAAAAGAGAAATATTTTCAATTAGTAGGATTGAAATTGTTCTTTTATATTATTGAATATATGTTGTGGAATCAGTGTTGATATATAGTCTAAGATAGAGGTGTATGTGAACATTCAACCACATAAGATTATGTGTTTTATTATTAAATATTTGTCCAAATTAATGCAAAATAATTTCTTGTATTATCATTTCACCTTGTCTAAAATTTTATTTAAACCAGATGTATCATGCATAGCTAGAGGGTATCTAGAAGTTGTTTGATAGATTAAATACTTTAGTAAAAACTCTATTTCTCATATGGCTTGATGACCTTTGATCTATCCAATATCTACCACTCTTCTGAAGGGTAGGGCCACTTCTAGCAGGAAGGTGTGTGGGGGACTATTTGTCTATGGTTGGAGGAAAAGAATTGAGTTGATAATCTCCCTCTTGTAGTTGATTATAGAATACTTTGATTATTAGAGATAATATTTTTTATTCCTTCTGTTGTGAAACTAATGCATTATTAATCTAGTCCTAAGATGACAATATTGTAATTATATTTGTGTACATTAATCTGAATAATTAAGTTGTAAACTTGACTTTAGACTAGCTTATATTCTTATGTAATTGGTTATACTTGAAAAAATAAAATGAATAATTCAATTATGTATCTTTTCATATTGTATGCAAATGAAAATATGCATTTAATTTATTTATGATTTTTAATAATAAATAAATATATGGTATTTTTTAATTAAATGTATAGATTGGGCTTATTACAAATTAAAAAGTATATTTTTTCTTTTTGATTATAAGATATGAATAAAAAATACAAGTCAAAGATTTATCAAAATGACATTAGAGTCAACTTTAAATCACCATATCTCCCTTAAAATTGATCTAAATATTTAATGTAGCTACTATTTGGAAAGCTCTAAAAAATATTTTTTCAATGAATCTAAAATGTCTTTGTTTGAATACCTATGTGAGACACATGATCCTATGTGAAAATTTTGGTTATTATTCAAGATTCCAATACCTTCAAATTTTTCTTTTGAAATGGTTAAACATGAGAACTAATTTAGATTTATAATTTTTGCTTCATCTTATTGAGGATGTAAATATGTAGTATTGAAATAGATGGTTGAGAAGAATTAGTTTGTAGAGTAAGTCAAGTTTTAGAGTAAGCTAATAGATAAATGGTCTAGATTGATTGCAAATGAATGGTTAGGAATGATTGAAATAAATTTATTAAATATTTATTTTAGGATTATTTTTAAATATATTTTTATGTGAATGATTGATATTTAATGATGTAGTATGAAAATAAATGATAGAGATTTAAAATTAATGACTTTTATTTATTAGTTAATTAGACTATTAATTGAATTATTTATTTATTTATTTATTTGTAGATAATGGAGAGAATATTATATTTATTTTTAAATGAATGGATTAAATAGAATAATTAACTATATAATAAAAATTATCTAATTAATTAATGAAAATAAATTTATTTATTTATTTTTTATGAATGAGAAAAAATATTTTAATTAATTAAAAAATAAAAAATTATTTAATTGATTAGTGATGTGAAATTTAAGTGTCTACAAGTATTATATTTAGTTACTATAAAATTTAGAATATTTTAATTATTTATTAGTCAAGTAATTTAATTTATTTAATTTAATTTTATATTTTAGTTGTGAAGTATTTATTAAAATTAAAAAAATAATTTAAGTGAAATATTTAGGATGTACTACATAAGTTTGGTAGAATTAAATAAATATTTTCCATAATTAAATTATTCTTGTAATACAATTGTATAAGAAAATTAAAAAAATATATATATTAATATTAAAAATAATAAGAATTTAAATATAAAATATATATGTAATTATAATTGATTTCTCATTCAAAATTTTAATATTGTGTATTTTAAATCATTTTGAGCTTTTAATATCAATTCAAAATAATAATTTAGTTTGTGATGTCAAATCAATTATATACTTTACTGATAACCTTAAATTTTTAATTGAGTATGTATTGCAAATTTTTTAATTTCATTTTGGTGATATCAAGATGAATGTTTATTTTCTTAATCAATTATTAACTTTAGTTTATATAATATTACAAATATTATTAGGTACTTTAATGGTTTGGCCTAGTTTGTGTCATTGAGGCACAAACAAAATGCATACACATAGAAAACCAAAGTGGGCATACCCATGGTGGTTTACCTTGACCACTCCCTACTTAGATTGTCATCATCTTTGTAGGGTGAATAAAAATTGGTTGTGTCACCTTCTCATTTTAAATTCTCTTCTCTTATGTAATATATTGTATTCTTAAGCAACTTCTACAATCAACTATGTTGAGTATGCACTAGTATGTGAAGTGGAATAAAATAATAATAGAGATGTTTTTTAATTCAAAAAAATATATTAGAATTTATGTCCATATATAACTATGGGTATGACAAGAACTCATTAAGGCTATTTTCATTCACCCAAGAGGTACCATACTCTTCATATGTGCTACTCAATTGTAAAAAGGATGGATCTTAGCAACTTTACAATGACTTTATTGAGTTGATAAAAATCACCATCAAGGATAATTTTGTTAGAGATTGTTGCAGTGTTGTCATTGATATCAATAGGGAGATTGTTGCACTATGTTGTCCTTAGTGTTTTCATTGATGTCAACCTATGTCAACCTCTAGTGTGGTGTTGAGCAGGTGTTGTAGATGGGGATATTGTTGCAATCTCTAGTATGTTTTTGAAGTTGTTGATGTAGTTGGTTCACTTGGTTTCCAAGTGTTTTTGAGAAAATTTGAATAAATAGTGTATAATGTGGCAAATTTGTGTTCCGCATTGTGCTCTAAATTTCTTCATGGTTGAATATTTTCTTGTACAATTTGAATGAGATGATAAGATGTGTTCAAAGGTGTTATATCCAAAGTTTTAGGTTTGAAATCATTCAACAATGGAAAATGTGTTTGATAGTTTGTTAATTGTGAAGAAGGTTGTTTAAGAGAAATGAAATTGCTCTACATTTCTCTATATTAAGGTTTCTTGTCTTGTAGATTTGGGAACATGCTAATATTGTCTATACCTCCCTTCCCTTGAATTTTTGTGTGTTCAAGTGTTCTACAAGGTTGGTTAGTGAGTTATATGCCTATGGTAGTGTGGTTGTTGCACTGGATGATAGTATTCTCAACTCCAGGTGGTTGCAATAGTTTTGCTAAATATTTTGATGTTGAAATGTTTTTGGATGTTGTGTGATGTTTCTTCATGGTCTATAGGATGTTTTTGGACTCAATGGAGAGTGAATTGATCGTTTAGTAGCATTAATACAAGTCTTTCCAACCTCATGTGTTACTGTTACTTGTAGACATGCTTTGTGCATTGTGGAAGTGTGGTGTAGTGTGTTAGTGTAGATTTGGGTCCTGGTTAACCCTTGGTGTGGTCTTCCTTCACTTCTTTCAACTATAGAAGTTTTTGGCACTGAACTATTTGGTCGTTGCACATTTGAGGTGCATATGTTTCATTGAAGCTGACGTAAACAAGGTTGTTTGAGGTCGCAGAAGATATATAATCAAGTTCAATTGTTTAAAATGTGTGTAGCATGTTGAGATGTGAATGTGATCAAGTGTGGTGATCTAAGTGTGAGCTTAAACACCTAAGGCTACCAGATATAGTGAGCAAAGGTGTCTACATTTTAGTGAACCTAAAATTGTTAGAGGCAGTGAACTGAAAGTTGTGGATGGTGTAGAGTTATTTTGGTGGATCTTCTTGATGCTCTAAGGTAGTGAACTTCCTTGTAATAGTCTTCTATTCTCTTCTATTTTGAATAGTGAGTCCTTTGGGAAGTGAGCCCTTGGTAGTGAGCCATTATTTTCTTTTGGGAAGTGAGTCCTTCTGATAGTGAGCCTATTATATTCAATGTTGTTATTTATATATATGTGAGCTAATCCTCACTGTGGTTTTTCCCTAATTAGGGTTTTCCATGTAAATATGATGTTTTATTGCATATGGTTGTTGATGTGTTGATGTTTCACTTATTTACATTCATGCTATGCTCAATACGGGTTTGAATGTTTTAATGTACAACTGATTCATCCCCCTCTAATTTTTCTTGTGTGTCTAACAATTGGTATCAAATTTGTGGTTCCTTGGAAGAAGCTTAATCACTTAAGGTAGATAATATGGCACATAGAAATGGTATCAAGGTCCCTATGTTTGATGGATCAAACTATGCTTTCTAAAAAGCCAGGATGAAAGGATTTCTTGTCTTGTTAGTTGAAATTAGATACACCATGCCTACTACTCCTCTAGAAAGTGATGAGGAGATAAGGTATTATGAAAATAATGGTACAAAAAGGAATGCTATTTTAAGTGGGCACTTTGATTTAGAACTTGTGAAGGTGATAAGCCTCAAAACTATTAAAGAGATCTGGAAAAATTTGAAGAGAATTTATGAAGGAGATGATAAGTTCAAGAAAGTAAAGATGCAGAATTTTAAAGACAAATTTGAAACCTTAAGGATGCCAACAGATGAAGATATTGTAGGCTACATGCTCTGAGAGGATAAAATTGTCAACACCATCAATGGTCTTAGTGGAAAATTAGAGGAAAGTGAATTTGTGAAAAAGGTATTGAGAACTCTTCCTAAAGCTTATTAAGTAATCTTAGAATTTGGATTAGTATTCTAGAGATCAAATGCTTGGTGATTTAACTAATTTTGAATTAAGATAGTTTTACCAAGATACTTAAAGGAAATAAATTTCTTTTATAGTCAACAAGAAAGAGAGTTATGAATATAATCTGGATGATTTTGATGAATTGGAAAAAATATTTGTAAGGAGACTAAAAAAGGGCACTAGAAAATACAAAGATAAGTTACCTTTCAAGTGTTTTAATTGTGGAAAGATAGGCCATTATGCTTATAAATGTCCAATAAAGGTTACAAATGAAAAAAATAAAGATCATAAAGGTAAATCTGTCAAGAAGAGTTATTATGTTAAAGAAGATAGTGGTGTGTCTGATGACAAAGAATCAGACTATTTTGATGATGGAAATGATAAATTCTTAATCATGGTTTTAAATGTTAGAACTAATTCTAATAATCTTGAAAGATGTGTGAAGGGAATTTCTCTAGAAACAAGTCACGGTATTGAAGGAACTATGTTGACTACTTTTCATGCAATAGAGGAGAAAAAATATTGGATAATTGGCAATAGATGGTTAAATCATATGACAGGTGATAAGAGTAAGTTTGTTAAGCTTAAAAAGTATGATACATCTGTTAAGATCTATGGAAAAGGTTCAATTAGTTTTGATGGCAAGCATAAGACTAATGATTTTCTTTATCTCAAGGGTATCTGACATAATATTATTAGTGTATGAAAAATGTGTAGTAGAGGATATAATTTGGTATCTTAGGATGATGGTTGTGAAATAATAAAAGAAAACTCTAGAAAATCAGTTGTAGTTAGAACAAGGAAAGAAGGAAATTTTTATCGCCTCAAAGGTGGTGGTGTTAAGTGCTTTATGTCTCAAATCAATGAAAGTTGGGTATGGCATAGAAGAATGGGTCACATAAATTTTGATAGCCTAGTAAATATTAGCTCTACTCAATCTATGAGAGATCTACCAAAGATTACAAAGCCTACAATACAGTTTGCATGGATTTTTAGTTTGGAAAGTAGACAAAGAAGAGGTTAAAAAATATTAAAGAATATTCTACTGTAGGACCTCTAGAGTTGGTGCATACAGATCTATGTGGACCTACCAGAAACATAATCTCTCAAGGTGACATGTATTTTATGTTGTTGATAGATTGTTATTCTAGAATGACTTGGGTGACATTTCTCAAAGAAAAATATAAAACTCTAGATAAGTTGAAAGAATTTAATTCTATGGTTGAGAATGAAATGGATTTAAAGATCAAATGCTTGAGATCTAATAGAGGTGGTGAGTTTACCTCTAATGAGTTTAATAGATTTTGTGAAGATCATAGGATAAAGATACATTTATCAACGCATATGACTCCTCAGTAGAATGGAGTTGTGGAAATAAAGAACCAAATAGTTCAAGAATCACCAAGAACCATGATGAAAGAAGAAAATCTACTAGAAATCTATTGGAAATAAGTAATTCATATTGCAGTATGCATTCTTAATAGAGGACAAGCAAGAGTGAACAATTCAAAGACTCCCTATGAACTATGATATGGAAAACCTCCTATTATGAAATATTTCAAAGTGTTTGGAAGTAAATGTTATATCAGTAGAGATGAAGATAAATTAGGAAGGTTTGATGCAAGATTTATGAGGGAATATTCCTTGGATACTCTATAAAGAGCAAGGAATACAGATGCTATAACAAAAGGATAAAGAATATTTTTGAAAGTGTGTCTCAAAATGGATGAAGAATCACATCAAAGCTCAATATTGATAGAAGGATATGAATCTAATGAACCCCCTTGCAGAGAAGAAGGAGATGATGGTGAGAAATAAAAAGAGTTGGAAGTGGAAGAGGAAGAAGCTCTAGAAAGGAATCCTAAGACTCCTATGTATGTATAGAAGAATCATTTTGAAGATAAATCATTGGAGATATGATCAAATGTGTGTTGATAAGGAGAAGAACTGCTATGGTAGAAGAATAGGTAAAGTTTTGTTTACTTTTTGAAGTAGAACCTAAAATAGTAACTAAATCATACAAGGATGAAATTTGGATCAAAGATATGGAAGAAGAGTTGATACATATTGAGAAGAATCAAATATGGGAACTAGTCCCAAGTATAGAAAACAAGAATGTGATAGGAACTAAATGGGTTTTGGGGAACAAGTTGAATGAGAATGGATAAGTTATCAGGAACAACTCTATACTTGTGTGTAAGGGCCAGTCACATGTGGAAGAAATATATTTTGAAGATAATTTTTCTCTAGTAGAAAGAATTGAAGCCATTAAGATGATCTTAGCTTTTGTAACACATAAATATTTTAAGATATATCATATGGATGTCAACTCTACATTCTTGAATGGTGATTTCAAAGAAGAGGTGTACATTGAACAACTGGAAGGTTTTTAGTTGTCAAACTATTTTGATATGGTTTGTAGGTTGAAAAAGCTTTATATGGACTCAAAAAGACTCCTAGAGCTTGGTATGCAAGATTGGATAAGTACTTATTGCAGTAGGGATTCAAAAAAGGGTACCAAAAATAACAATCTTTACTTCAAGGTTGAGAGAGATAAAATCTTAATTTTGGTTGTGTATGCAAAAGACATAATGATGTAATAGAAAACCAACCCTCATTCTCAAACTCACACCACAAATGTGCAACTCAAAAAATGCAAGAAATTAACTCAAATATGCTAGAAATGTCTCATAATCCTCATTCAAAATCTCCTAAATTATTACAAATTCAAGGCATAACTAAAAATTAATTCATTTATAGCCATATGGGCTGATGGATTTCATTACAAAATTGAAACAAAACTGATAAAAAATAGCAAGAAGCAAATACAAAAGTCTTTCCTTGAAAAAATATTCTTTCATAAGCTTTTTCTCCTACAACCTGCAAATCCTCAACTAAAATTTGTACTAAAATTAAACCATAGATTCTCCAATCCATTCACTGCTGAAAATACTTCTTCAAACCTATAAAAACATATTATTTTTCCTCACCCAACAAGAATATATGCCTTAGAATGATGATATTCAAATTTGGTAGCAACAACCCTTGAAAATGACTAAAATAAAGCATATAAATTATCTCCACACCTTTCCTATAACTCCCAATTTTCTATGCCAAAAAATAGAAAATACACTTTCAAAAATAAATTTAAAATCATTAAATTCTAAAAATTATCTTTTTGTAACCTCCATCCATGATTGGCCAAGAAAAAGAAACCACCTCCTCACAAATAAGAGCCAAACTTGGTAAAAATCAACAGTTACACAACTTGGGTGTCCAAATCTTCCATGATATAGTTAAGGGGATTTAATGAGTTGTCCCCACTTGTATTTACCCAAAAACCCATGCCCAAAATATATTTTTTCCTTTTAGAACCTTAGAAAAATAAAAAATTTCTTCGTAAATGATCTCCAACCAATTTTGGTAACAATATAATAAGGCCAATTATTTTAATTCCATATTTTAGCCTTAATGTCACTTTTATCTCACACAAAAATTATTAAAATCAAATTGAAATCACTCCTTTTTTTGGTTGATGTTGATCGCACTTTCACCTAGGATGCTCTTACATCAAACACCCTAGGTAGAAAGAAATGTTTCATGAGTTGCACTTAGAAATATTTATACCCTATGTCTATCTTGGATCCACCTCATTTCCTTGCCCACTAGAATATTTCTATGCACCACTTTCTACAAAATTACATCATATCCTTTCATCTTTACTCATCTACCCTTCATGTACTTTTAAACTTTTAATCTGACACCCCCACCAATATATTCCATCAAAATTAATAGTAAAACATATAACTCCACCTTCAAAAAAACTAATGTACTTCATTACCTCTATTGATGTTGTAGCACAGGGAAAATTCTAGGATTAGCAATACAAGCTTAAATCAAACTAAACCTAAGCTAATAATAGAGAACAATGGAAAACTATTAAAACATGCATAAATGAATGATTTTACAAACACACATGAAATTCTATGAATCACCTCCATTATTCTTCTCCATTTACTTGTAGTATGATACTTGCCCTTAGATTTCATTTAAGTATGTAAAAATGGCCTCATGATAATGATAATAACAAAAAATTGAAGATTCTAAAGTTGCTTCCAAAACTCATAAGATTTCAGGAGGAGTAAAAATGGTAGAGGTAAAGCCAATTTATAGAAAATATGATTTTCAAATGATAGATTCAGATTCAAAGATAATTAATTAACGATTAAGATTAAAAGATGTGACATGCAATAGGGTTAGGGTTGAATTAGTGCAAGCAATAAAGCTTGAATGGTGGAGATTAAATTAAATAGTAATTTTATCATTGGTGGAAATTAGTTGAGAAACAAAAGGATAAAGATTGCATTTAGAAGATAAGATTGGCATAGATAAAACGGTCTATTAGAGAACAAAATCTGATCTTGTCTAGATAACAAACTGATCAACACAAAAAGTTTGTTTGTTATAGAAAACTAGATATTATCTCACCAGATAATTGAATGATCAAATTTTATCTAGACTTAAGTGATAAATGACTAATTCAATAAAAAAAGTATTATTTAATTATAGAAGATTGTGATAAGGAGGAATCATTTTGAATTAAATGATGACTTAACCCAAAACTCAAGATTTTGAAATAAATTAAATAAATAAAGATTTATTTAATTTTGGAGGAAAAAGGCTAGCAAATAGTTAAATAATTAATTTAATTATAGTAGACAGTGTCATAGGAATTAAATAAATAAACATTTATTTAATTTTAGAAAGAAGGTAGATTTAATTAGTGACATAATTAAATAAATGATATTTATTTAATTAATCAAGGAAGAATAAAGATAAGAATAAATTAAATAATTAAAATTATTTAATTAATATTGATCTCATCTAGATAACAAAGTGATCAACAGATTGTTTGTTAGAGAAAATTAGATATTATCTAGACTTGAGTGATTAATGACTAATTAGATAACTAAGAGCTAATCTAACTATAGAGGAATATGATACAAATAAATCCTTTTGAATTAAATGATTTCCATTCAACATTCAAGATTTTGGAATTAAATTAAATAAATAAAGATTTATTTAATTAAAGAGAGAAAAGGTTAACAAATAATTAAATAATTAAGTTAATTATTTAATTATAGTAGAAAGTGTCGTAGAAATTAAATAAATAAACATTTATTTATTTTTAGAAAGAAAATAAGTTTAATTAGTGACATAATTAAATAACATTTATTTAATTAATCAAAGGGAAATAAAGATGGGAATGAATTAATTAAATTATTGAAATTATTTAATTAATAGAGGATATATGGTCATAGAAAATAATTAAATAATTAAAATTATTTAATTATGAAAAATGAAGATGAAAGAATTATGAAGAAATTAAGAGTTGCAGGTCTAGGAAAATTTTTAGTTTCTACATTTTTCCCCTCTTTGATACAATGCTACTTATCGCGTTGTGTCAAAGAAAATCAATCAAAACATGCCCTAGTGATAGCAGGATAGGGTTATGCCCCCTCAGAAGAATTTTACAAAATTTTCAAAAAATTTAAAAATTATTTCAAAAAGTCAATTTTTTAGCTAGAAAAGTGATGAAGTTAGTTTTGAATTTTGATAAGTTTATGGCAGCCAAAGTTGTGTTCAAACATGTAAAATGGTGCATCTAGTTATGAACCCTTAGGTGAAAACCCTATTTTTTTTTGGGGGGGGGGCGTATAAATAGGAAATTGGCATTTCTAAGTTCATTTTACACTTTTAGACTAAAAACTAGAGCTATGAGTGAAGATGGAGTGAGTTCCCCATCCCGATCATTGTTCCTACAAAGTTCGTACCTTTAGACGGTTGGAGGGTGCACGAGATCCAGTAAGTCTTTTTCAATCCACTTTGTCAATTTTTGTTTTCATGCATTTTTAGGTAGGATTTAATTTCAACAGTCAGTTGTGTCGCTCTATGATAGCCACATTGTGTTTGATGCATCTGATTGAAAAATGACACAATTGTTATAAACACACTAGGGCTAGATTAAGTTTCTAATTTTTTGTGATGCAACTATTAAAATGTGATGAATTCATGGGTTGGTTAACCACATATGTGTTTGCATGACACATTTGACTATGATTGTGCACAATCACAAAGGGATTAGCTGCAGCTTCCTAGAAATGACACATTTGCAAATAGTGTGATGCAATTGTTGAAATGCAACGTGCAAGTGAATTTATGCGATACAATTGAATGTTGACCAAGTTGTCCTAGGTTAAGCTTGACTTGTTTTAGTGACTTGTGTAAACCAGACTGGCACAATGATTGTCATGTTGGTCACAAGTTCCTCTAGATATGATTTATACTCGAGAGTCACAACCGCCTAAGACTTGTCATTTGCGAGATCAGTTGACTAGCGACGAGAGGCATAGGTTGTGGTATCTTGTTTTGTATCATGCGATGTTCATGCCTGTCATTAGGGAAAATAGAGGGTTGTTGATTGCACTGGATGAGCGTTGGCATTCAAAGACATGTTCCTTTCATCTGCCTATAGGAGAGGCGACCATTACATTGGAGGATGTCTACAAGATCCTGTGTCTACCAATCTGGGGAGAGAGAGTTAGATATGAGCTTGCCCGAGGATATCAGGCGCTGACTACATATTATGTATATGATGATATAACACAGTTGGGCATTGATCGATACGAGATCAAATGGGAGGCATTGGCTACTTGGTATGGATGATTCAACTGTGTTCTATGTATAGACACATAAAATTGACCTAGGCCCGCAAACTTTATTTTTCTCTATATTTTTTCCCAACATAATTAAAATATTTAAATTATGTCCTCTACTCCAAATTCAACTATTAATTAAATAATTCTCAATTATTTAGTTAATTCATTTCTTTTATTCCTCCTAACTATTTAAATAAATAAATTACATTTATTTTATTTAAGTACATCACTAATTTCTTATGTATCTATATAATTAAATAAATCCCTAAATTTATTTAATTATTATTCGTCTACTATTTCCTCCTGATTATTTAAATAAACTTTATTTATTTAAATACTTCATTAATTCCTTATGTCTTATAATTAAATAAATTTCTATGATTTATTTAATTATTGTCCACCTTGACTTTTCTTCTAAAGTTAAATAAAGTCATTTATTTAAATTCTCTCACTTTCTATTTTTCCACGAAGAAAATAATTTGAAATAATCATTTACTGTCACATGACCCCACCACTTTTGAATTAAATTAATTTTTAATTCAAAAGGTCAACTCATCCTCTTAAATCAAATAATTTTAAATTATTATTTGATTTTTTAGCAATCTATTTTTCCATGCCCAATATCTTCCTATCACATGCATTCTTGACCTTTCCTAAAATCAAATCTCAACCCTTCATTTCAAATTTTTCCCTAATTCTGCCCTAACCCTAATTGCCAGTTGTCACATGCAATTTCAACCTTTGATCTTAGGGCCAAACTTCCAATCCTGGCCATTCATCCAAAATTGGCTTTTCTATAAAAAAAGCAATTTTAACCTTATTTGGACATCTTATGACTTTAGGCTTACATCTCTCATGCTTGCAATTTCAAAGTACACTTACAATTTGAGTCAATCCTTCAATATTTGCTTAGGTCTTTGGCATAGGTCATAGTTTCTCACAAAAATCTGAGGGAAAATATCATTTTATAGAAAATGGAGAAGGGCAATGAAGGTTAATCATGGAGGGCATGAAGGTTGTTTGGTGAAATCCTTCCTTTATTTTCTGTTATTTTTCTCCTTTGTGCTTCATTTTTTAACTAGGGTTTATTTTATGCATTTTATTTCATGCTAACCTAAATTTTTACCTTAATTATATTGGTGAACCCGATGCCAAAAACATGTTTTGTAGTTTTCGTAGGACCTTTTCATCCTTTTTTATAGGTACTGGTATAGAAATTTGCAAATGCAATTTTCTAAGCTGCATTTGATGTGTCATGATGCATTTGTGTTTAGGAATGATGCATCTACAGAGCCGAAACACATTTGACCTATTGTAGCACATCCAGTAGTTCGAACAATGCATCTGTGATTGAGCTGCATTTGACAAATAGAAAGATGCATTTTCCTGTAGCAGGTTTACTCTCGGTTTTTGGCAACATTTTCCAGTTTTCTCTTTTTAGTTTTAGTAGGTTAGGGCTTTTTGGTTAGTGTTCTTTTGTTGGCAACATGTGGAAAGTTGGAAGGAGATACTAGCCCTTATTTTGTTGTTGATTTTATAAATCCTTTTTTAACTCTAAATCAATAAACAAACAAACAACCATAATTACAACTTGTATATCACACTTCATGGTTTAAAATGAACTTGCATTCACACTCATGGGATTAAAATGAACACAACTTGCATCTACACTCATCAAGGTTAAAAATTTACTTAAATTCTCATAGCATTGGCCTAAAAAGAACTTTTCTTGTCTCATAATAAGTTGGGATAAAATGAATGAGTATTTGAAGTGTCTTGTGGTGTAGTGATAACTCCTTAGTGTGTATACACATCTCTTTTGCCTTGTTGCGATTGGGAGAATAAAAAACACTTAGGGGTTGTTGCTTTTCCACCCACATATTTTGATTTGGGCATTAAAATGAACAATCTTGTGAATTTTTTTTAATCCTAATTTAATAATAGGAGTATCATCTCCCCTTGTGCACTTGTGCAATCCTAGGTGTAAGAGAAATTGCTATTAACTCTAGGAGGGCCTACCTTGTGGGAAAAAGTACTCACCCAAGGGAATAACCCAACCAACAACGAGCTATAGCCAAGCTACTCCCAACCAATATATAAATGTGAATGCTATTGTAAAACTTAGCATTACAGGTGCGAATGTGTCACACAGATAAGTGATTCCCTTAGTACCCACGTGGTGCATACAAAATTGTAGAGTGTAACATTTGCAAGCTAGGAAACCTCCTTATTGGAGCTAATATTTCCTCATGTGCGGCCACCTGAATGGGTGCCCTGACTAAAAACCATTTGTGTAGTTTCCAAAATCCATTTCTATTCATTGGTGTAGGAAAAGTCATTCCCAAGCCACCCCACATACTCAGGATTCTTAGTAGAGATGAAGAGTTTGTCATGGGAGAGTCATGAGAACTTGAAGCTTGGTTGACCCAGAGAAGTCAATACCTTGGAGGGGAGCTAGTGTGGCCAAACTTCTAAGTCATCCGCTAAGAATAAGCATGGTTGGAGAAATCCAAGTGGGATTCCAGTGAATATAGTCCTTTCTATCCATAGGATTTATACTTGTCTTCAATGTTCTTGTTTCCCACAATTCAAGAAAAAATCATGTGTTTTCCAAGTGTTTGTTGATTTAATGAACACATAAAACATCATTTACAAATCTGGAAAATCATAGCCAAACTGAAACAACTTCACAAATCTACCAAAATTGCAAGAAAACTAGATCTTGTTCAAATTGCAACACAATTGAGAATCTGTAACATGCATGTAACTGTATTGAAATGCATTTGATACACATAACAATGCATCTAACTTAGTGAACCACATTCACTATCTGAAATAATACATCTAATAATACTGCAACGCATCCATTGTCTGAAACAATGCATTTGTACCCTACAATGCAATTGCTATATGAAACACCGCATCTACTTGTCACTTAGGAAAATGATTGTTACTGTCCTAGTCCAAAACCAAACATTTTGAATATGCTTCTAAACATCTTTTTCCACTGGTCTCTTTTCAAAAACCAGAAAATATTTTCTCAAAATTGTCCATCTTTACACCTTTTAGTTGACATTTAGCTTTTACCATTACAAAATTCTAGTTGCATCTTAGGATCCACAATCATTTTCAACATAGACAAACTCTTAGGTTTTTCATTTTGTAGACTTTAGAATAGGAAAACTTTCCATACTTTGCTAAACCATTGCCTCCAAAAGTAGATTTTCATTAAACCAAGTAAAAAATCACGCCTTTAGTCTTTGTCATATTAAGTGAGATATTTCCATCTCATTAGTGTAGTTTGGGAAACTCAATTTGTCACTTTATCATTTCATTTGGTCTTACAAAAATTTCTTTGAGAATTAAAATTGAGACATTGGTCAAACTTTGGATGGTTAGTCAACCTCTCCTAAAAATCCCCCAAAATTGATTACACCTTAGAGTTTGTTTGTTCCTTGCATTTGCGTTGTCATAACATAAGTCTTCCATCATATGTGATTCCTTTTAGTCCTCACTATTACTTTGCATTGGACCTTCTCTTTAGACAACATTGTCACCTTGCATCATACATTATTGCACTCCTTATTCCAAAAAGACCAAAAACATAGTTGCATTAGCATTATCTCCTTATAACCAAAAATTCAAAAAGCATAGATTTAGTTCCATATCATCCTCATACATAGACTTGGTTGTCATTCACATTATCCCTCCTTTTATTGAGAAAATCTTATATGGTTGAGACTAGACTACAAAGAAAGAGAAGAGAAATGGATCCCTTTAGACAAGAAAAAAATCCTTACAACTATCCTAGTGGCATGAACTTAAATACCATTCATGACAATACCGACATGGGGACAACTTTCATCAATCCTTTTATTGAGATGAACATTGTATCTTCATCATGCAACAATCCCTTTGAACCATTCATATGTAGAGATTAAAATGGACAAGTGTTCATGGAAGACATAAATGTTGCTGCCCAAAACCTCGAAGTGTCTTCCTTTGTAGAAGAATTTCTCTTACAAGATTCAAAATGATATTTAGCCATGCTTCTACACCAATTAGTTAAATTTCCATGAGGATTCAATATTAATACCTTGAGAGTAGCATCACCTGACCATGGCACACAAACTAGTCAACCTCATTCAAAAACACCACATAACAAAATCAACAATATCTCCATTGATGCAACAACTCAAAATGCCACAAAAAAATCAACACTACCTCCATTGGCACAACAACTCAAAACACAATCAACACAACATCCACTTTTGGGACATCAACCATAGCACAAACCATATCACAATCAATGCCACAAATATCAACAATTGCATCACAAACTGTTGGGGATACATTTGGGTCCTCATCCCATGCTATGGGGACAACCTCATCCAACATTTTATTTGGTTCCACATCCAATGCTAAAGGGACAACCTCATTAGACCCTTTTGGGAGAAACAAAAAATGAGTTATTATTCAAGGACTTCAACCCAATGAAAATACCTCATCACAAAGCACTCAAGTCAATACCAACACTAGTGTTCCCCAAAGGAAAATCACAAATTTCCCACATGGTCATATTTATCAATTTTGGAAAGGAATCCAAGTGACACAACACATGAATCCATTTGGTCATAAAAATGTTGAAGGGAAAAAAATTCCTCAAATACAATTTAACACTGCTGGAACACATATTCCCACATATGCATCCCATATTCATACACAACAACAAATTCCCACTCAAAATTCTCAATACCAACAAATTCAAACTCAAAATTCACAATACACTCAACATCAATACATTCCAAATCAAAACATACCATCACAAAAAATGGGAACTCATGGGATACAAATTACTAGCATGTGTGATGCCACCAACAATCATATAGTAGACACACTAATGGCCCAACTTGTGGCCTTAAAAAAACAAGTGGAGGAAATGCAATTATCAAACAAGAAGACACACACTTCCTTTTATTTATGTCCTTATCCATTCAACACAAGCTTACACATGCCACCATTCCCTCTAGGATATGTGGTATCAAATTTCTCAAAATAAAAAGGAAAGACAAATCCCATTGGGCATATAAGAGAATTTGTGACCAATTGTGTAGACGTCACATATAGACACACTTATTTGATGAGACTCTTTCCTAGAAGTCTCACAGGTCCTGCACTTGATTGGTTCACACTCTTTCCCAAAGGGATAAAGTCATGGGATGAACTCGCCAATAAATTTGTGGAAAATTATGCCTACAACATTGGCACTGACATTAATTTTCCCTCATTATGTAAAACCACCCAAGAAGAAACTGGTGAAACATTCATTTCATTCTTCCAGAGATAGCGAGGTCTAGCAAGTCAATGTCCTGTTGAGATACTCAAAAAGGAGAAAGTAAACATGTTTGTTCAAAATCTTGTTGGACCATTGAAATAAACTTTGCAAGTCCATTGTTGCACTACCTTCATAGACCTTGTAGAAAAGGGAGTTTGACTTGAAAATTCTCTCATTGCAAAAGGTGAACTTAAATATACCAGCAAGAACATAAACACGGACCTAACTAATGATAAGAACAAATATTGGGTCAAGAACAAACATATTACTAATGATGGTGTTGTCGATGCTAAAGCAGTAAATACAATGGGTCCTACAATCACACTTAGGGGATCTCAACCAAAAAAATCTCTTTTGACCACCCCAACACCTACAACAAATTCCATTCAAAACAATCAAGACCAAGGACAACAACAATAAACCCAACAATTTTCTAAAAAACACACATACACCCCTTTGGGAGAACTAGTTGAAGTTTTCCTCAAGAAACTCATCCATTCTAAGGTCATAACATTGCAAGACCCTAAACCATATGACCTAGGGAAGTTCAAACCATCATGGTGGGATGATAATTCCTTCTATGATTATCATTGAATAAAAGGACATAAAACCTCATCCTGAAAATATTTGAGAAATCTCATACAAGACCTTATTGAAATTCATGTCATTGAAATAGGTCAACAATTTTCTTCTAATTCAGACCATACCATTCACAAAAATCCACTGCAAGATAATGGTTTAGGTAATCCCTCTTCATCAGGTCAAAAGATTAACAATAGAGCCAATTACACTTATACTGCCTTTGACTACTCAAGTGGACCTATAATTAATCACCTTCAAGTTGTTGATGAACATGTCAATACCATCACCATTAAAAAGACTCTAGACTGTAATGTCACAACTCATTGAGGCAAGATCACAATACCTAGTCCTTTTGCTAAACTGTTGCAACCCAAAGGACAATTCAACCTTGTTGATCAATTGGGTAAAACTCTCGAAAAAATTTCAATACTTGAACTATTGCACATCTCGCCCACATATAAAGCTATCCTTGATAAGGCCTTAAAGGAGTCTTCCATTCCTACTGACATTGATGTCAACCACTTTGAAGCTATGGTTAGATATCTGACTACTTCCCATCATGTCACCTTTTTAGATCAATATTACTCCTCGCCTAAACCATCTCATAATGATTCTTTGCATATTGAAGTCTTCATCCACAAACACAAGGTTAGACGAGTCCTAGTAGATGGTGGAGCAAGATTGAACATATGATCCTTAAAGTTGTTCAAGACATTAGGCTTCTCTGATACATGTGTAGATGCCACCAAAAGCATAGTCATAAAAGCGTATGATGAGGAGCATTCTTCTAAGGGAATTATCACACTCCCTATTCATGTGGGGCCAATAATTATAGATACCACATGTCAGGTCTTGGATCTTGAGTTACCTTATAACATCCTACTTGGTCGACCTTTGATTCATGCATTGAAGGCTGTACCATCCACCTATCACCAATGTTTGAAGTTCCCTTTCGATGGCACTAAGATTTCCATACCTAGTGATCATGATCCATTTGAGTATTGCACCAACTTAAGAGGTATTTATGAACACCAAGTTCCTATTAATCGTGAAGCTTCAATGTCCACCTCTTCCAAATACATTGATTTGTCTACACTTACCAAGTCATCCACTTCCACTCCTTCGACCTCCACCGAACCATCTACTTCCACCATCCCAAGTATTGAACTGAACATCAAGATCTAGGACAAAGGTTGTAGCAAGTACAAATTGAACATTTCCTATTGTATCACCAAGATACCCAAGTCTACAAAATCTTATGGTAGGCCTTGTTTTAGACTAGAGCCTAAAGAGGTCTTTAAAGTTCCTCCTATAATGACTTTCACAAAATGGGGAGAATTGAATAAAGAGGATATTGAAGATATATCGGCTCAGGATTTACAAAGACATGGAAGACCTACCTCCAGTACCAATACAATAGTATAGAAAATTCTATGAGATGATGAAGGAAAAGGGCTATGTTGGAACTAGTGGCCTTGGTATAAACAAGACTGGAAGAAGAGAACCCATAATGTCATCTAGAAGACCAAAGAATTTGGGGTTAGGGTTTGAGCCAATCAAGATTGATGGTACACGTACCCATGTACTTTCGGGTGAGGGCATAAATGCTTCTGAAAGTGTCGAGACGATAGAGGACTCCCTATTGGAAACAAGCAACATTGAGAGGGGGGTGAATCAATGTTTCACAAAAATTAAATTTATTATTCTAATCTTTAACCCACTTAAAACATTCAACCAAAATAAATATGCATGAACAAAATGTAAACAACCAAAACACCATAACATAAGGATTTTTACATGGAAACCTTATTAGGGGAAAAACCATGGTGGATGGCCAATCCACAATATGATCTAAGTATACTCAAAAGGAAGATTACAATGTGGGAATTCACTTTCATTTAGGCACACTACCAAGATCTCATTGCTTAAAATAGAAAGACACATTGCCTTACAAATAATTGGATTAGATCCAAAAGAATGAACTAAGAGAGTAGCATCTACAAATGCTTGATTATAGTTTCGGTTAGGCTTGGTAGTTGATCTTCTATCCTTCTGATTGATTCTGCACTTCTACTTTGCTCTGCTCTAACTCACATCACAAAATATTTAATGCACAAGTGAAACTATGCATACTCACTCAATCACCCTTCTGATATTCACAACACACATCGACACACCTTATTCACACACCAAAATGATATAATTAAGCATTTATATATATCCACGACTAAGAATTTGATTGCAACATGTCAGCTTCAATAAAACTTAAAAATATTTACAACTGACAACTCAAATCATGAATAATATTCAACAAGAATCCACAACAATCAGCCACAAATTAGCTTGGACCCAAATCAAAATGCTTGAACACAAAAACATTTGAGTAAACACTCCTCAAATATCTGTGACACATTATATCAACTGGGTTGGCCACCAAACACTGATAAACAAAAATATATCCAACTGGATCTCTAGACTTGCACACAACTTGATACGAGGCACTGAGATTTTCAGATAACACAAGAAATACATTGATCAACCTCTCATGAGATCCACATCTCAAAATAACAACAAAAGACCTGCATGTGAATCGATGAACACAAAATTGTTAGATGCTCTGTTCTTCCTTGACTATTTGCAATCTATCTATCAGTATGAGAAAATAATGTTGTGTGGATCCAATCACTGACTAGGGTTTCCATCAATGACAACACCAAAAAATTTTTGCAGTGTCTCTTGCCAAAAATCTCCCCCTTTGGCATTGATGGCAACACTTAGTGAAAAATGACTAATTGTTGGTTCAGTACCAACATGAATTACACTGCCACTTCAAAACTTCAAAAAGAATCTTCAATCTCAGCTCAAAAATGCAACCCCCCCTAAGATGAATATACATTTTTCATTGTACAACTCTCCCCCTTTGACACCAATGGAAAAACTAGGGAAACTGTAAAAAAAAATTAAATTTCAAACTGTACAAGCATGATCTTGTAACTTACACAAATTTGAAAACATCTACAAAATCTCTCTTCAACACACTAAATTTGTGTCCCAAACCCTTTTGAGACTCTCCATAATTTTTTTCTGACCACAAAATAAATAATATTTTGTTTCTACAGACTCAAGATTCATTGGGTCACTAACTACCATAGCATCTTTGGCTTCCTTTAATGCACTCACCATTATTTCAATCTTTGGACCAATTAGTCCTCTAAGCTCACATGCTCTTCCTACAATCCTATCATTTTCATGCTTCAAGCTCCTTATTTTTTCAATTAGAGATATTACTTGACCTTCTTTCTTACCAACATCACCAGCTAATAGATCAAAAGCATCAGAAATGGTAGTCAATTGTTTTTCAAGATCCTTCACCTTCTTCTCATTGTCTTCAATAAATTTGGACAAAACTAAACATGACTTATAGGCCTTTCCACCTTCAAATAGAGAACCTTGAATATTCTTCTGACAGGTGGCTAACAAATTCTTATCATTTGCAATCATTTATTTCAACCTAATAAATCTTTTTCCATTAAACTCCTTCTTCACTTTAACCATGGCTGATTTTTCAAGACACTCGAAATGAGTACTTACAAAATTTATGAGCTTCTTCAGTTCATTGGAAGAGGAATCAAATAGATCCTTAACATGAGTTGGAATAATTCTCTCCAGAACTCCAGATGCAAGACCCAAAAGTTCATTATCCTCAATGTGGGACTTCAACAATTCTTCTCTGGCTTTTTCTTGGGCAAAAGATGCAACTTTCATTTTCTGAATTGGGGACAAGGTGGATAGATTGACCGGGCCTTCAACCAATTCAGGATCAAAGTCTTCCTATTGTTCCACTATAAATTTCTTCACTGCCTCGACAATGTCTCTTGCTTCCACTAGAATTTCCTTAACTTGAACCTTTTCTTCTTCAAATTCTGGTTCTTTAGTAACTATTTCTTGATTTCCTTTAGGAGCTTCAACTTCTTCATTTGGCATCTCCTTTCCTTTAGCTAATACAACCTTAGGATATTTAGTCTCCATAGGTACTTATGTATTATCCACATAAGGAGGAATCTGAATATCCTTAGTATCTACATTCACCTCCTTATTTACCGGATTAGATACATCTTCAACATTCACTTCTTCAACATTGATCTTGTTCTTTGGCATAAATGCTTCCAGGATTTTTCTTGGTTTCATCAACAACAAAATCAGTTTCATTGATCATAAGTTTGTTCACCCTTTTTTTTCTTTTAAATTCCTTCTTGGCTTTGTTCAGCAGTGACTTCATCTCCTCAATAGACATTTCTAGACATAATTTTGCAAGAATTCTCTTTCTCATATGCTCTTATTTTGTCCTAGCATTTACTCTTCTCATCTCTAAAACCTCATATAGACTCTTAGGTAAACCAAACATAATTTCAATAGGAACTTTATTGAAAATATTTAGATGTTTTATTGTTTCCTCCTCAAGAATTCTTTGTCCTAATTTATCAAAAATTTCATACCATTTGTAGAGGGGCTTGAGGTTTCCATCCTTGACAACAACATTCTCAACTTCTTCAACTGCCATACCTAGTTTGTCAATTTTTTCCTTCTTCTTTGCCTTTTCTTCTTCACTAGAATATTTGCTCTTGGTTACCTTTGTAGCCTAAGTGACAGTAGCCTTTATTTCTTTCACACCTTCATTTGACTTAGTTTCCTCATCTTCTGAGATGACTTCATAGGTTCTTGTGCTCTTGTTCTTCTTCCACTTACCAGAAGCCTTGTCTTGAGTTTGCACAGGAACTAGCTTGGCTGCAGGACTGGATAGGGATGGAGAACTCCTTGTTGATCTATTATGGGTAGAGGATACTACCAGACTATCATATTCAGTTCTTGATGGATATTTTCCTACTTTAGCTTCAGCTCTCATCCTTCAGGCTTCTTTCAATGCTTCTGCAGATATACCCATTCTTTCTGCAATGACTTCCACTTCTTTTCTTACTCTTTTGACAAGCTCAGGCTTCTTCAACTATTCATACACCTTCATATCTTTTTCAACATAGGTTTCAAACCTCTCTTCTGTTAGATCCAGAGGCTTGCTCAACAAATGTTCTGCATACATCTCCAAGATGTTCTCCTCGACTTCATATCCTATAGGCATAATCCATATTGTTCTGGGATCAGTGGTTTCCATTAGGCATTGATCAATATCTACCATGAAATAGATTGTATCTTTGTACTTCTCTAAAATTGAAGTAGGAATTATTTCTTTTGCATGCATCATACTCTGAAATTTTTTTAAGTACCACCAGAGGGTAGTTTTTCTAGTCTGACTATCACCAATTCCATACAATATATCTCTTATTTGAACAACTACAGGTTGATTACTTTTCCAATGAACTTTCCCAACACCCAAAACCTCACTCATGAATTAAAAGAACAAACATAGAAACAAATTACCATATTTAAAAGAGTTCTTGTCTTTCTTAATTTTTCCCAGATTCTCTATCAGCTGACTTCTAAGTAGCTCACACAAGTCATAATCTACATTTTCTTTTACCATCTGATAGGCTACATAAATGGTTGTACTGGATATTGAATTTCCTAGGTGGAGTGGTAGACCTTGTAGCCAATGATGATCGATGCAAATTTCACATACACTTCAACAATATCTTCAATTTTCATTGCCCTTCTATCAAATTTTGCACTTGTTGCATCAGTAACCATATGATTCTTTATAGATTTCAAGATTGGCAGTCCATTGGAGGAATTTAGACCTATGAAAACGCTTATAGCCTCTTTCCTAATCTTAAAAGGTTTATTCAACCACATGAACTCAACTCAAAATATATTTCACCCATTCACTTTCCTTAAATATGGGGAATTTCATAAACTGTGTGAACTTCTTCTCTTCTAGGGTTTTGTATTATGGCTTAACAGTGAAGTCCTCTCCAATTATATGGTTGGAATATAAATTCACCATTTGTGAGCTCCCTAACTCTTCAATAGTAGTTTGAATGTAAGCCCTAATGTCTTCAGTATGCAAGACACTATATGGTATAGACAAAAACACACCTAGGGGCACAGTCTCAATAGACTTAAAAGGATGCCACTTGAACTTTAGATGAGGTCTATCCTTGACTTCAACTACCAATGGAGTGGCCATTTTTACAAATTCACAAATTCACAACTTTTTATGATAAATACCTTTTCTTTGGATCATATTTTGATCCTTGAATCTTCTTAACACTTGAATCTCGCTGCAATTCAACAAAGTTGACCCTAGAGCTCTCCAAACTTCCAAAATGCAAAGTGACAAACGAAGGATAAAATGGCCTTTTTATCATTCACACACCTAACCCTTTTTGTCACAATAAATGATTTTACCCTAACTCATCTGGTTACCCTATTTCCATTCACTATGATAGATAATTCTTTTGTGGATCTCCACTACTGCATAATACTTTCTCCAATTGGTTGAACAACATCTAAAAATCATCTATGCACTTACTAGACTTATCCACATTCCAGTGTCAATTACCGGTAGGGGGTTAAGATATTTTCTTGACAGCTCCCCCTAGGCCAAAGGCCTAAAACTAATTCCTGGAGGAATTACCAGAAGTAGATTCTAGTGCTGGCACATTTCCTTCAATAGAGGGATTCTTCTTCACCCATTTCTTCTACATTTTCCTCTTGATCACATCTTTAGTGACTTTACCTTTTCCCTTAACATCCTGCTACACGTTTTTTTTACTAGACCTCTTTTGCTCCAATAGAATCAAGTAGTGTGGCCAAATTTGTTGCAGTTGTAACACACAACATTTCTCTATCTAGACCTACTGTTCCACTAATTTTTCCTTGATCTGCATTGGTTAGAAATATGCCCAAGTCTATTGCATGCACATCATCTGACATCTCTATGAAATTTGTTCATCATATTTTTGCATTCATTTGACTTATGACCAAACTTATTACAATTAAAGCACTAACTTGAGAATGATGGTCCACTTGGATTCATCCTACTTCTACATTGAGAAGCCATATGACCAAATTTATTGCAAGTAAAATAGTAACCATTGAATCTTTGAGAATTTGGTTGTCTTACCAGATTCCTTCTAGCTCCATTGATCTGATTTCCTTGCCTGAATCTGCCCTGTCTAGATTTGGAAATTTCTCCTTCTTTATAGCCAAGACCTCACTTGTCACCATCAGTCCTCTGACCTTTAATTAGTTCATCAAGCTTGGTTGAGCTAGATTTGAATTTCTCCTTGTACTCATTTTCAATAGTAAGCTCATTTTTGAGATCATCAAGTTGTTTCTCAAGCACTTCCTCATTATTTTTAGATTGTTCCAATTCATTGTCCAATCAACTGCATTCTTTAGATTTTTCTTTCAAGGATTGAGCAAGATTTTCTTCATTCTTCCTTTTATCTTCAATCTCCTTGGTCATTCTTATCATGATAGATTCCATCTCACACTTCAACGCAACATTTTCTCTAGAGAACTTTTCACATTCTTCTTTTTTCTCCTTCAAGGCATGACTCAGTTGTTCATCTTCTATGCTTCAATTTTTTTGCTTAAGCTGATCACATAATTCCTTTCTTTTCTCCCTTGATTCATTGATGTTGTCTTTCAATGACTGAATGAATTTCTCTGTATTCTCAAGACTTTCTTGTAGTTCCCAGTTCTCAACTTTTGACTGGTCAAGATCATCCAGGGCCACCAAAAGTTGTTGTTGAAGACTACTTGTATCTATTGAAAGCACTTTCCAAGATCTCCCCAAGTTGTTAGACTTCTTTCAAGGAACTAGCTCTAATACCAATTGTTGGAAACAAGCAACACTAAGAGGGGGGTGAATCAATGTTCTGCAAAAATTAAATTTATTATTATGATCTTTAACCCACTTAAAACATTCAACCAAAAGAAATATGCATGAATAGAAAGAAAACAACCAAAACACTATAACACAAGGATTTTTATGTGAAAACCTTGTTAAGGGAAAAAAATTAGTGGATGACCAATCCACAATATGATCTGAGTATACTCAAAAGGAAGATTACAATGTGGGAATGCACTTGCATTCAGATGCACTGCCTAGAGCTCACTGCTCAAAATAGAAAGGCACACTACCTTACAAAGATTTGGATTAGATCCAAAAGAATGAACTGAGAGAGTAGCATCTACAAATGCTTGATTACAGTTCTAGTTAGGCTCACTAGTTGATCTTTTTTCCTTCTGACTGATTTTTCACTTCTGCTTTGCTATGCTCTAACTCGCATCACAAAATATTTAATGCACAAGTGAAACTATGCATAATCACTTAATAACCCTTCTGATATTTGCAACACACATTGAAACACCTTATTCACACACCAAAATGATATAATTGATCATTTATATATATCTGCAACTAAGAATTTGATCCCAACATGTCAGCTTCATTAAAACTTAAAAATATTTACAACTGATGGCTCAAATCATGAATAATATTCATTGTGCATCCACAAAAGTCGGCCACAACTTAGCTCAGACTCAAATCAAATTGCTCAAACAAAAAAACATTTGAGTAAATACTCCTTGAATATCCACAACACGTTATATCAACTGGGTTGGCCACCAAACAATGATGAACCAAAAAAAATTCAACCGGATCTCTAGACATGCACACAACTTGATACGAGGCACTGAGATTTTTGGATAACACAAGACATACATTGATCAACCTCCCATGAGATCCACAACTGAAAATAACAACAAAAAATCTGTGTGAATCGATGAACCCAAAAATGTTGGATGCTCTGTCCTTCCTTGACTGTCTTCAATCTGTCTGCCGGTATGAGAAAATGATGATGTGTGGATCCAATCAATGACTAGGGTTTCCATCAATGAAAAAACTAGAAAACATTTGCAATGTCTCTTGCCAACACTCCCATACTGAGAGTGACTAGCATGAGTGGGAATATGGTTATGAAAGATCCCTGAGTGACTATGAGCTTGACGAATGTTTCGAGAACCAGGTGAGCCTCTTTTTGACAAAAAATTTAGACAAATGTTTAACATTGGGCTTTCTAGAGATCCTCCTAAAGTCCCAATGAAAAGAGAATACTAGGTAAAAATATTTTGGCCTCATGATGATGAAAAACCTAAACTGCCACCTAACCCCATTGACCATGATTCTAACTCATTTGTCCCCTATATTGACCATGATTGACACTCTTTTGTCCCCTACTTTGACCATGAGTCCAATTTTTCTAAGTCTAATGAAGATGATGATTGGATAGAATCCTCCTAGGACTTTGAGGACAATTACGTCTTTACACTTTCATCCTCAATTTCCATACTTTCAACATCATCCGCACCTTTCACCAACACTGATGATGGCATCTCCCTTATGTACCCATAGCTCATTGATTGGGACCAACAAGACTCACCTATCATGGAAACTTTTGAGAATGATGAGGCTATTTATGAATTCATGGGACTCCATGAAGGAATACCGAGTGGGGACCATAATGTTGGATTCACTATAGATTTTCATTCTGTAGCATACTTTGAGGAGACTGTTCAATCCTCTAGTTGCAAAAGTAATAAAAATAAAACAAGAAAAGACACATCTTTAGGTGAAAACCCCAAGGTTCCTTCTGAAAATACAAAAGTAAAAAGAAAGGACATATCCGAGGGTGAAACCCTCACTAAGGCACCCAAGGATGGAGGATTAGACTTTCTTACTGCTACCCAAGAGAATTTGGCCATGCTCATTGAAGATACCATATAATTCAATATAGGCACACCTGAAGATCCCAAAATGGTTCTCTTTGTAGCCTCATTGACAGAAGAGGAAAAGCCTGAGTTTCAAAAGTTCTTCTCAGAACACAAGATCAACTTCACATGGTCCTATGTCAATATTCTAGGATTAGATCCAACACTAGTCTTGCATCATCTTCCCTTCCTTCTAGATGTAAAACTAGTCAAAAAAAATCTATGAAAGATGCATTTGCAGATTGCCTTGCTAGTCAAAGCTG
This sequence comes from Sequoia sempervirens, assembly GCA_007258455.2. Taxonomy (NCBI): domain Eukaryota; kingdom Viridiplantae; phylum Streptophyta; class Pinopsida; order Cupressales; family Cupressaceae; genus Sequoia; species Sequoia sempervirens. The sequence continues at coordinate 228,570,132 of VDFB02252616.1, read as the reverse complement.
AGCTCAAAAAGTTACTAGATGTGATGTTCAAAAGATCAATAGATTATGCCAATTGGATATCAAACTTAGTACTTGTCACCAAACTAAATGGTAAAATATGTATCTACACAAAATTCTAGGATTTGAACAAGGCATGTCCAAAGGATGATTTTCCACTCCCAAACATAGACATCATAGTAGATCTCACAGTAGGATATGAGATGTTATCCCTCATGGATGGTTTCTTGGCATATAATCAAGTTCACATCACCCCAAAAGATCAACACAAAACAACATTCACTTGTACCTAGGGTACATATTGTTAGAATGTTATGCCTTTTGGCCTAAAGAATGTAGGTGCTACATATCAATGAGCTATGACCACAATATTTCATGATCTCATGCACACGTTGATGGAAGACTACATTGATGACCTCTCGGAAAAGTCCTTAACATGCCACAATCACCTAAAAGTGTTGGAAAAAATATTTAAAATGTTGGAAGAGTATAAGGTTCATCTCAACCCTAAGAAGTGTGTTTTCGGTGTGACTTTAAGAAAAATCTTGAGATACATAGTTTGTTGTTGAGGCATCAAAGTTGACCCAGCTAAAGTAAAAACAATCTTGGACGTGCCTCCACCAAAAGGAATCAGTGAACTTAGAACATTACAGGGAAGATTACAGCCCATCTGATGTTTCATTGCACAGTTAGCTGAAAAATGTTAAATTTCCCAATATCTTCTATGCAATGGCATCCCCTCTGTGTGGACCGACAAGTGTCAAGCAACTTTTGAACAAATCCAAGACTACCTCCTGACACCACCAGTCCTAATTTCGTCCATTGATGGAAAACCTTTGATCTTGTACATTTCAACAACCACTTCCATTCTAGGGGCATTACATGCACATAATGACCATGATGAAAAAGAAAGAGCCATATATTACATCAGTCACACCTTGGTTGGGTATGAACTCAACTACACTCCCATTGAACATGCCTGCCTTGCAGTTGTCTTTGCCACTCAAAAATTGAGGCATTACATGTTGAATCATAAAACACAGTTAGTGGCTAAAATAGATCCATTGAAGTATCTCCTCAGTTGAGAAACACTAACAAGATGATTGGGAAAATGGGTCATGACACTGAGTGAATATGACATACAGTATGTGGAACATAAAGCAATAAAAGGACAAGTCATTTTAGATCAACTTGCTGACACACTCGTACAAGGTGATCACCCTTTGGTAGCTGACTTCCCAGATGAATCCATGTTTCATGTAGGCCCTAAATTACCTTGGAAACTCTATTTTGATGGGTCCCATACAAGCCATGGTTCAGGAGTAGGTATATTATTCATCACACCACAAGGGGATTCTATTCCTAAGTCTTTCTGAATGACCTTCCCATACACTAATAATGTTGCTAAATATGAAGCACTTGTAATAGGAATTTGAATGGCCATCAAGTGGAAAATCAAAGCACTCCTAGTTTTTGGAGATTCTTAGTTCGTTATCAACCAAGTCAATGATGAGTACAACACCAAGGATGAGAACTTAATGCCTTATAAATGTATGGTGGATAGTTTCCTATCATATTTCCATATGATCGCTTTTGAGTAGGTTCCCAGAGTGCTAAACAAAGTGGCATATGCTATGGCCATGATTGGATCTCTCTTAGATACTCCTAGTAATGTTCCACAACTTATACTCTTAGTGGAACAACTATTGGTTATTTCTTATGATATTCCTGAGTCTGAAATGGTTTTTGAGCTCATTGGTCCTAATTCCCCTTGGTACTAGGACATATATGATTATCTCTATTCCTACACTCTCCCACCAAACCTTTCTAGTAACCAACGCAAGTCCTTTATCCACAAAGTCACCTGTTATACCATCATCAACGACACCCTATATAGATGCAGCTTTCACGATACCCTTCTTTGATGTCTCAACAAAAATGTAGAAACAACCTTACTTGAGGTGCATGAGGGTATATGCAGATCTCATTTGAGTGCTACAACCTTAGCCAATAAAGTTATGATACTTGGGTATTACTGGCCAACCATGGAAAAAGATGCCCTTCATTTCATGAGAATGTGTCACCAATGTCAGGTGCACAATGATCTTATTCATGCGTCTACACAAGAACTTTGACCAATCACTTCTCCTTGGCCCTTTTCATAATGGGGACTTGACCTTGTTGGTAAAATCCATCCAATTTCATCCAACGGCCATAAGTTCATTATCACTGCCAACAAATATTTCAATAAATGGATCGAAACTATTCCTCTCACCTACATAACCAGTAAGCAAATTTCAAAATTCATCCTTACTACACCATCTGTCGGTATAGTGTTCCCCATTCCATCATCAAAGACAATGTTCATCCTTTCAAAAATTAGGATGTCTATGAGCTTTGTGAACACTTCCATATTCAACATAATTTATCCATGCCCTATTATCCACAAGGTAATGGTCAAGCTGAGGCATCTAACAAGACAATCATCAAAATTCTTAAGAAGAATGTTAATGATGTTGGTTGTGTCTAGCATTTCCAAGTTAATCCCACCCTACAGGCTTACTGAGCTAGCATTTGCATGCCTACTGGGGCCACCCCATTCACCTTGGTCTTTGGATTTGAAGCTATCCTACCCATTAAGGTTGAAATCCCCTCCTTAAGGGTTTCCATGAAGGGATTGGTTGATAACAAGGAATACTAATAGTATCGATTGCATGATTTGGAATTGTTAGAAGAACGTAAACAAAATGCCTTGACTCCCTTACAGGAATATTAGAATCACCTTTTTCAAAGTTACAACAAAAGAGTTATGGTCCAAAATTTTGTCATTGGTGACTTGGTCTTAATGCAAAATCTAAAGAATCAAGCTAACCATGAGAATCCTAACAAGTTTGAGCCTAATTAGTTGGGTCCCTACATCATCACTATCGTATTTAGTTCCAGATCTTACTAGTTACCTACTCCAGATGAGGAACAATTGAAAAAACCTATCAATAGTCAACATCTATGCAAGTTCTACGCATAGCATCAGAGAGCTTGGCTAAAAACCACAAAATACAAAAAAATCATCACTTCAATAAAAACCTAGCAAACAAGCATCTTGGTGACACCAAAAAAATTAGAAAATATCAAAAATAGTAAGGAAAAATAATTCATCCAAAAGTGAAAACCACCTTTGTGGTTCTTTGGATAAGTACCATGGTGAAAACTTGGCAAATTGGCACCAGGTGTAGGGAGTCTTTTCTTTTCTATCTGCTATCACTCCATCTACCTTTTTCCATAATAAATGCATGATCTTTCAACACCCTCACAACATTTATCATAAAGTCTCGCTATTTCTTTCCATGGATGACAACGGTTGACATCATGTCTCGCATATCCTCCACCTTTCATCCTGCACACATCCTTTTCCATCTCATTCAACTTGGCTAGTCCTAGACCTAACTAGGGGCAACACCCTTATCACCTGACTATAGTGGGTCTCGCACATGGTCCCAAAAATTGTAAAATGTCCTAAAAAAAATCCATAAAAAATTGTAAAATGTCCTAAAAAAATCCATAAAAATTGTAAAATATCCTGAAAAAATCCATAAAAGTCATAAAAGGTCTTGAAAAAAATCCAAAAAATCAAAAACTTTGAAAAACACAAAAACATCCAAATAACACTGAAAAATCCCAAAAACAGAGTGTAGTCCATTGTGTGGTTGTGTCAGTCTTTGTCATTATTGAACTACATTGCCTCTATGACTGAACGTAGGAAAGGCCATCTATCGATGCACCCCCGAGGCATTAGGTCAGTCCTTTTTAGATTTTCAAAATAAAATCATGACTCAATCTTTAGTCAATAAGACAAAGTCATTGGTCATGTCAAACTATGAGGTCTCTGAGTGTATGACATAGGAAAGTCCATCAATTGATGAGCCCCCAAGGCTGCACTAGATTAGTCCTTTAGGGCTTTTCAAATTCACTATCACACACTTCAGATATCTTTAAATAAATCAAATCATTTTCAGTTAGTCCTGTTAGTCCCATCCCTATCAAAATATATGGTCTATGAGTGTATAATGTAGGCAAGGCCATCATTGATGCGCCCCTAAGACCCCCTAGTTTCAGTCCCTTAGGGTCTTTTGATTCAATTATCCTTTTCTCACGAATGTCCTAAATCAAGCAACTCTTAAACAAACTTTGACAATCATTTAATCAACCTTTCAACCAAATTGGCATGTCAACACTGGCATGCAGTCAATTTTGTCATCTAGTCAACCTTGGTTAAACTATCATAACAAGTCAACCTATCAACTCTTGGGTAGTCTTTAGATACATCTTTTTAAAGAACAACCCGTGTCATTTTTTTCATGCTTTAGGATATGTCTTTCACGAGCATCGACATGGCCATCTGGCACATTGAGAGATTCTCTTGAAATTTGAGGATTGATCCTCTTGACATCGACATCAATCAAGACGTGTCCTCAAATTTGGCATTACCTGTCATCCATCACACATTAGCCTATTTAACATAAACCTAGGCTTCATCAAACTTTGCATCTCGACATCAATACACTTGACATTCTAACATACTTGGCAAACACTACCTTTAATATTGTCACACTTGTCATTTGATTTTTTTTGTCATGCTACTATTTCCTCGAGGATGTCTTGATACTAGGATTTAGAGGAGCAACGATGTATCATGATGATTGTCTTGTCTTTTCAAAAGTGTCATGCTACTAGTTCCTCAAGGATGTCCACAAGATTTAGAGGAGCAATGACGTTTCATGGATTGTCTTTCTTGTTTGTGGTTGGTTGTGACAAAAAGACTGGGGCAATTGAGTTCCTCGTATGAGTCATAATCATTCTTATCAATGACTGCTTGTTCTATGTGATGGTTTGACCATGCACACCATTGATTTATGTCATATCATGGAATTTGTTGGCCATTAAAATAATCCACCCAATGATTATTAAAGCAACACTTATTAGTACTTTGGCAGTATATTGAAGGATTCTTTCTCTGCACTAACCTCCATCTCCTTTTGTCTAGTAATCTCTCTTCTTCCATCCTTTGATGATATTCTGTGACATAAAAAAATATAATTGCATACATTCTCATATATATAAATTGCATTAGTACATTACACATTTACATAAATCCATTCACATGATTGCATTTACATCACTAGCATAAATATATCATTTGCATCAATTCATTTGTATTAACATAACATATACACACAATAAACATTTTTCATACATCCTCCATATCATTGATACATACAAATTCAAGATCATAGCTTACAACATCATATATAGCATATTCCATACATACACAATCATACATCAATGCATTCATGGTCATAAGCATGACATCCATTAGGCATATATAGAACATTATCATCATCATCATCATCATAGAGTAACGATCATACATAAAGTCACAACATCATTAGTACTTAAGCATCTCATCATAAATGGCCATCATAAATGCATACATCACATAGAATATAATGCATCATAATATGAATTATAACATAGATCACATCACATCAACATAATAACGTCATAATGCATCATAATGCAACATAGAATAGAATCTACACCAAAATTACATGATATATAATAATCTCAAAATAATGTCACAGGATAGAGTCTCCAAGGAATCCCAAAAATAGAGCCCATAGGCTTGATGGTTAATATATAAAGTGTCTCAACATAATGACAGTAACATGAAATATTCCCTAGCTAGTACCCTACTCATCCTCTCGAGGTGAGGGATGAGGTGACTGATGCTCTCTCTCAGGAGCTGATGATCTCTGCTTGGATACGACAGGCTGTATCTGTGATGACTTAGGTACCATGGTGGATGGCCAATTGTAATGTGATCTATGCTCTGATGATGATGTATGGTTGTGACTGGACCTATGTCCTAATGAGTGTTTGTGGCTATGGTGTGACCTATGTACCGATGACTGTCCAGATGAGGTAGATAGGCTCACATTGCTTTGAATCCTATTGCTTTGAGGTAGATGAGGTAGATAGGCTCACTCTGAGACCGAGTCAAACTCAACTCTCACTATTCTACTAGCATGAATCTCTCATATAGTATCATGTAGTGTGCTCAGCTAACACTCACCCTCACTAGCTCTCTCACCACCTTTCCCACAAACCTAGCACATAACTCTGCAAACTTATAACACCATTGTTGCCCCTCCTATTGTCTCACTGTCGCCTGATCCCTCTCCACCCTAGTCACCTCTAGATATAACTCCAGTGTCTTGATCTGGGTGAGGGACTCATCCAACTGACTCTACATGTTCATCAATCACTGATCGACTGTCACATCCTGAGGAAATGGTGGTATCCTAGTTGGAACCTCCTCACCCTCCACCATCTACTCTCCGATCAACATGTTTGCATCATCCATCTCCTCCTCTCCACCAACATCCAGTTCCTCCTCCCTAGCCACCTCCACCTCTACCTCCATCTTTGGCTGATCTACTTTTGGCCTTGCTCCCTCCAGATTAGGTCCCTCTAGTTTCTCTACCTCTTCCCTGACCTCCCTATCTCCCTCATCTCCCCCACCTACCTTTTGGATAGGTGATAACAGTGCTCATTTGACTTGCTGCCACACTCTCCTCACTCACCTTTGACCTCTCCCACCACCTCTTCTAGCTCCCCATCTCCTCCATCCATCCCTCTCCCCTTGCCACCATCTCTACCTCCTCACCCTCCTCAGCACACCTGTGGTAACACTACTTGTTGATCTACCAGTGTTGGCTGATCTAGATCTATCAAAGGAAGTAGCCTATGAGTCCACAACCATGCATCAAAATCTAGGTGGTCCCTACATCTATTGGTCCCCCACTCCATCCCCACTACTATGCTACCAAACTATCAATCTGCTACTCGACCATTGTCATTGTTATCGGCGGTCCCCACATTGTCTCCCGAGATGACTGTGCATACTCTGTAGTGCCTATAGGTACATCCTTCTTCTCACCAAACTATCTTAGTACCTGCTAGGATAGGTACATCTCTATAATTAGCTATGACTACACTATCCACCCAATAAGATATTTGAACTATCAGCAAAGTGATAAATGCTCCTCCTCTCCCGACAACTATTTGTAGTCCTTGTATGGCCTCCACACAAACTCAACCAATGTATCAATGCCATGGCGCCAGTATCCTATATGTCCCACTCACATCTATGTCATAAACCCCACATATAGATACACATATGGCATCACCTCGATTAACTACCTATGTATCAATGGCCGAAATACGACAATATGCTCCCATACCCATATCATCAAGAGTGTGGTCCCACAACTAATACTAGTCAACTCCCTATATGAAACATCATGAAGTTGATGATATAACATCCCTAGCAAGCATGACCCCCAAGAAAACACTGTCTTATCATGCCTCATCCTAATCAGCACATACCCCCATCCTATTGGGAAACCATGACCACATCGATCCAGTATCAGTACCCCGACTATCAAGGTGCACAACATACAATCCCATTGGTCATAATGCTCATCCAAGAACTCCCAACTAATTGCATATCTATGGGTGCCCAACTTCACTACATCCTCATGCTCATAGTAATCTGTAATGGCTTACAACCCCATCGAGGATCATGTACCACCTGCTCTCCTTTGATTAGAATCCGTAAGATCCTATAGACGTCCTCCAGTGTCACTATGGCCTCTCTTGTTGGCAATTGAAATGAACATGTCTCAGAGTGCCATCTCTTTGCCAACGCTGTCAAGAGACCCCTATTTTCCTAGATAATGGGCATATAGGTCACATGAAATAATCCTAGCCACATCAGTCGCCTCTGCTCACCCTGCCTCAGTTGATCCTTAAACGCATATGTCGCCGGCTAAAACTCTCATGTATATATTGGCAATAATCATCTCTACACAAAAAAACAAAATTTAGCACATCATTGAATATCATCCTTATCATCTAACTAATCAAAAGTGCACAAGTATAATGAGCCTAAATCGAGTCAACTCAATCCACAGTCAGCTGCTTCATTCTGCTCTTCACTTGCATCGTGAAAATCATATGCGTTGCTCCATCCATTCGATGCACTGCACTATGGTGATTATGTCATTTGGAATTGCGGATGCATCACTTTATTGCAAATTTAGTGTTCCCCTCATTAGTTGTGCCACTTTTGAGCACATATGTTGAATCAGCCTGCTTTTGCATCTCATCCTAGCGATTGTGTTGCACAACCTAGCACTTGTGTTGTGTTTTGGCACTTGCGCTCCACCAGTTTGCAATTGTGCCACTTTGACCTCTAACCTAGACTATCCATTGCACTTGTGTCATGATGCATCAAATGTGTGCAATGCAAAGGAATTTGTGTGCATCACGCACACAAATGCATTGAACTACAAAACAACGCATCTGAAACCCTAACTTTGAGACCTTAAAAAACACGTAAAATGATAAAATTACAAAGTGGGTATAGGGTACATACTGGTGCCTCTGAGCCCTCTAGCTATCAGCATGTCCGTACTTAGTATCCGCGGTGATCGACCTCTAGAATTGTCATCTTCATACAATGTCCTCTTGCTCTGAGCTCTGAATCTCTGAAGGGCAATGGTGAAAATGAATTACCTTTTTACCCTTCTCAGGCCTATTTATAGGGTGAAAATTAGGGTTTCCTATAGGGGTTATAACTGGATGCACTTTTTGGCATGTTCAAACACCTTTTTGACTGCTTTGAACTTGTCAAAATTCAAAACCGATTGCAACATTATTTTTTTGGTCATCAAATTGACTTATCGGGACACTTTCCAAAATTTTCTAGCACTTGGCCAAAATTTACAAATTTTCCCGAGGGGGCATAGATACTTCGTACCTTCACTGGGGCATATCTTGAACAAAATTTTCTTTGTCACAAGGTGATAGACTGCATTATGACAAAGAGGGGCAAAATGTAGATACATAAAATTGACCTAGGGTTGCAAACTTTATTTTTCTCCATATTTCTTCCCAACATAATTAAAATATTTAAATTATGTCCTCTAGTCCAAATTCAACTATTAATTAAATAATTCTCAATTATTTAATTAATTCATTCTTTTATTCCTCCTAACTATTTAAATAAATAAATTACATTTATTTTATTTAAGTATGTCACTAATTTCTTATGTCTCTCTATAATTAAATAAATCCCTAAATTCATTTAATTATTATTCGTCTACTATTTCCTCCTAATTATTTAAATACGCCATTAATTCCTTATGTCTTATAATTAAATAAATTTTGATGATTTATTTAATTATTGTCCACCTTGACTTGTTTTCTAAAGTTAAATAAAGTCATTTATTTAAATTCTCCCACTTTCTATTTTCCCACCAAGTAAATAATTTGAAATAATCATTTATTGTCACACGACCCCACCACTTTTGAATTAAATTAATTTTTAATTCAAAAGGTCAACTCACCTCTTAAATCAAATAATTTTAAATTATTATTTGATTTTCCAGCAATCTCTTTTTTTGTAACCAGTATCTTCCTATCACATGCATTCTTGACCTTTGATTTGATTTTCCTAAAATAAAATCTCAGCCCTTTATTTCAAAATTTACCCTAATTCTCCCCTAACCCTAATTGCTAGTTGTCACATGTAATTTCAGCCTTTGATCTTAGGGCTTTGTCAAACTTCCAATCCTGGCCATTCATCCAAATTGGATTTTCTGTAAAAATGAAATTTTAACCTCATTTGGACATCTTATGATTTTAGGCTTACATCTCTCATGATTGCAATTTCCGAGTACACTTACACTTTGAGTCAGTCCTTGAATATTTTCTTAGGTCTTTGGCATAGGTCATAGTTGCTCACAAAAATCTAAGGGAAAATATCATTTTACAGAAAATGGAGAAGGGAAATGAAGTTTAATCATGGAGGGCATGAAGGTTCTTTTGTGAAATCCTTCCTTTATTTTATGCTATTTTCCTCCTTTGTGCTTCATTATTTATCTAGGGTTTATTTTATGTGTTTTATTTCATGCTAACCTAGATTTTTACCTTAGTTACACTATGCACTACGATAGCCAGAATAGTGATCCCAGATCATCAAGGACATGGATTTCCAGTCGGATGTGGGAGATGCTTGTTGGTATGTTGGCCAGGGAGACATTATATGCATGGGGGCCATGTTTATTGGCAATGGTTTATTTTCAGTTGCAAGGCATTGTCTATAGGCAAGGATAGTTGATGAGTTGCAGTGTGACTCTATTGATGGTCTAGGCTTGGGAGCACATTGCAGTGTTTTGTCCACCAGTTGATCATGATATGGAGACCACAACAACATACATATATATGTACATTGGGGTAGTGACATAGACATATGTGGGCGATATTGGTTATTGGCATCATGGATTGGATACCTTGGTGAGTTTCATCTAGAGGCCTTATATGGATTGTCATCAGTGGCCAGATGAGGGTGAGCATGTACCTTGGTGCCATGAGGAGAGATCTCTAATTGGACATACTATCTAGCTAGTTCATATTATCGAGATGTATTTTCCAGGTCAGGTCCTACGATAGTTTGGGGAGTAGTAAGATGTGCCTTAGGGATTAGCAGTGTATGCTTAGTCATCCAGGGAGGTTATGCCATGGGGTCCTATGATCTTAGATACCATAGCAGTGTAGTCCATTGATGGTTTATAAGCATAGTAGTGGGGATGTAGAGGGGGACCAACAAATGCGGGGACCACTCTTGATTATGATGCATGGTGGAGGACACATAGGCCCATTCCTTTAATAGATCTAGATCATCATGCACACTAGTTTCAAATGAGGATGGAGTCCTTGAGGTAGGAGAGGTAGAGGAAAGGGGAGAGGAGATGAAGGTCAAGGGGGTGGTGGAGGTCGGGGTGATGATGGAGGTGACAGTGGAGGTGATGGTGGAGCAGGTGATGATGGTGGCGATGGGAGAGGAGGAGGGGATGGTAGGAGAGTCTAATTGCAATTGAGGAAGAGGAGACAACTTCCTCCTATTTGAGAGGAGGAAGAGGAGGAGGAGAGGGAGGAGGAGAGAGAGGAGAGAGAGGAGGGTCGATAAGAAGAGGGTCGATAGGAGGACATGCTTAATGTAGAGGTCAAGGTAAAGGAGGCTGATAGAGAGGAGCTTGAGGTGTTAGCAATTGTAGATACCATGGATGTGGATGTAAGAGGGCATGAGGAGCAGCTAGAGGATGAGGATATGGGTGAGGAGGAGCAAATCTTCCGGTAGAGAATTATAGACGGAGATGAGGTTTTTGAGGATGTTCCCATCATGGACAGTTCTGGGGACAGGGATGAAGAGTTATCTAGATTATAGGAAAGAATGTAGGCATTGGAGGCCGAGGTATAGTCTCTATGGGAAGAGAGAGATGGGTTACAAGTGGAGAGAGAAACCCTGTAGTTAGAGAGGGAAAATGCAATGATCTGAGCTTAGGAGATAGATCAGAAGGTCATTGACTTTGTGGCCAGATGTACAGGCACAACCACTAACACAGTGTAGGCACTCCTTAGAACAGGGAGGCAAGAGTAGTATTATAGAGATTTGTATGAGTCGGTAGTCCTACCTAAGCATAGGGCACCCAGTGCATCAGTGGCACTGAGCAGCAATCAATCTCAATCTCATAGCAGATCTAGCTGGGGTGAGAGCAACAACACAAGCTCTGGGTAGCATGGGAGTACATGATAGGCTTATTTTGACTAAGATATTTTGACACTAATGTTTTTTATGTCCATCAAGATTGTGAGCTCTTATTTTTTGATACATTATGACATTCAATTGTGACACTTATATATATATATATAAAAATAAAAAAAATTGGTGGTCATTATATGATATGTAATCTTCTATTTACGTATGTGTTATAGATGACGATGTTTACTTTATGATATTAATGTAGCCTATGATGATGTATGCATTTAATTTTATGGTATTTTGGATGTCATGTATGGATGCTATATTTATGATTATGAGATACAATGTGATTTGATGTATTTACAATGTCATATGAATGCATTTTTTATGATAATATGTTATGCGGTTTATGATGGTGAATGCATGTTATGCCATAGATTCTTAGATGTGATAGATGTGTATATTTTTGTGTTTTTCAAATGCAACATATATGTATGATTTAATATGCACATATGTATGGCAATGTATAAATGATATTTTTAACATGAATTCATATGCAAGATACTTTATTTTTTTGTGTGTCACAAGACTCCATCATAATGCAGGAAAGAAGAAATGTTAGCAAGGAAAATCTAGATGTTAGTATTAGAAATCTTCAATATTTCATCGAAACATAATAGGCCTTGCATTAATCATCATTGGGCACTAAATGATACAAATGGATATAAAACACCATGATATGAGATAGACCAATGTGTGCTAGGTCATCCACCTACTAAAAAAAGATAGTCATAGACAAGGAATGTCCTAACTCATACTAAGGGAAAAATTGCCCTAGTCTCTTTGTTAAGACAAACCGTATACATCAATCAAGTAAAAGATGAGTCATGAGACATCATCGCTCCTCTAAATCCTTTGTGGGACATCCTCGAGGAAGCTAGTAACCTGAATCGAAGAAAAAATCAAAGGAAAGTGAATAAACAACAATCAAAGAAAAAAGAGAGTCTTGAGACATGCTTTATTCTCTAAATCCTTCATGGAAAATCCTCGAAGAAGCTAGTAACCAGACTCAATGACAAAGGAAAATGAAAAGATAAGATGAAATGAGCCAAAATGTCAAAAACCAGTAAGAATATTTGCCAAAATTTGATCTGTTTGTTATTCAATTGTCTAGGGGATTGACAAGATGCTTGTTTGATAAAGCCTAGTTTTAGGAATGACACATATTGTATAAGATGTTGAGTATGGTTTCAATCATGTGACCACCCATATAAGGAAATGATAAAGCATGATTTTAGAAAGACACATATCATATAAGATGTCAAGCATGGTTTCGATCATGTGACTACTTATATAAGGAAATGATGATGCTTGACTAAATGATAATGTCTATTTTTCAGGAAGGACACATCCTATATAAGACATAGATTGATTTTTTTGGTTATTTGAATGTTTCAAAAATTTGTTTGGTTTGAATTTATGACCTTGTTGACTTGTTTGTCTTGTTGATGCATGACTTGTCTTGATGTTTTGAATTTTTTTTGTGTTTGATGACAATGTTTGACTTATTTTGACTGGCATGATGAACCCTAAAGGACTCACCTAGTGCAGCCTCAGGGGTTCATCGATTGATGGCCTTACCTACATTATACATGTAGAGACCTCATAGTTTGACTTGACTTTAATTGACAAGACTGGATGAAAAAATATTTTAGGATGTGTGTGATAGTGAATGTGATGAACCCTAATGGACTGACCTAGGGTGGCCTTCTGGGGCTCATCAATTGATGACCTTTCCTATGTCATACATGTAGAGACGTCATAGTTTGACATGACCAATGACTTTGTCTTACTAACTGAGGATTGAGTCATGATTTCCTTGTTTATTTGACAAACCTAAAGGATTGACCTAATGCATTGGGGGCGCATTGACAGATGGCCTTGCCTATGTCCAGTCGTAGAGGCAATTTAGTTTGACAATGACAAAGACTAACTAACACAACTGACTCTGACTCTGTTTTTTTTATTTTTGAAAGTTTTATGGATGTTTTTGGGTTATTTGACATGTTTTGATTTTTTTTCTTTTTGAAGTTTTATGATGTTTTGATTTTTTTTAGGACATTTTATGATGTTTTTGATTTTTTTTTAAAGTA
>VDFB02252616.1:228483633-228556110 GCA_007258455.2 Sequoia sempervirens | reverse complement strand
GAGACCCCTAGGATAGGTCTTTAGGTTAGTCTTTTGGTCAAAATCTCAGAAAATCCCAAAAACATTGGAAAACCGAAAATCAAAACATTTGAAAATCTTGAAAAAATACCAAAAACAGCCTCAAAAAAAAAAAAAAAAAAACATTACAAAACTCCAAAACATCCAAATATTTGAAAAAAAAATCCATCTGCCTCATCTCGCTTACACTCGCAATAATCAATCATCCATAATAAATCATCACCCTCAAACTTTGGTAAAACAATCAAAAACAAGTCTAGCAGTCAAATGTGAAAACCTAAACTGTCAAAATCTCAAGTATAGGTCAGTCAGCAAGCAAGTTGGTCAACTCTTTTCTTATCAATGGCATATAAATCATAAATCAATTTCATCATTGTTTGATAAAAGCTTGTCCTAGGATCCGTTCCGATAATGGGCACTTTTATCAAACCAACCACTTTGGGTAAACAAAACGACGTGTCATTAACATGTCCTAGGATCCGTTCCGACAATGGACATTATCTTTTGGCAATAAGTTTTGGCCCCCATCTTTCGAAACATCATTTCTCTTGGCTAACGGCACGAAGAACATTAGTTTGTTTGCTCACTTACTTTATCTTGTTTGATTTATCTCATTGTGCTCATTCCAAGGACCTCTCGATGATGTCCAAACGAAGGATTTAGAGAGATAGGAATGGGGCAACGATCATTATCTTTTGTCTATTGTGCTTGTTGGATATCTTTGTAATATAACCTTGGTCATGTGTGCTTTTGTTTAGTCTATAGCAAGGGTGTTTTAAGTTTCTTGTTGACCACATAGAAAGGCTCGCCTTCCTATGTTTTGGTCCGAGATATTTGAAATATCTGAACTATTTTCTAGACAGGGTTCTGTATGTCAGGTGTGAACAAGAATACTCCTATCTGATTTGTCAAGTCAAAGTCCATCACACTAGGTACAATGCCATCCTGGTTCTCGATACCTTGATGCATCGTACTGCGTGTATTATCAAACATAAGGAAATCCGCCCTTTGAAAATCCCAACTCCACGGCAAGTAGTCATCACCATTTGCATGATCATCGCATTCTTTCATTCTTCTATCACATTCTTCTATCTTTACTAACATTTCTATCCCAGTTGGTACATGAAGCTACCCACAGCTAATGAATGTCCATTCATCTACATCAACCACTCCTCTCGCATTTTATCGCGATCTTGATTGGCAATTGGCATTCCCATTCAACATCTCGAGGGGGCAATATACCAGTGCAATTCTTCTCACTGGGGCAATAGTGGGGCATCCAAAAAATTAGAATTTTTTCGATTTTGATCATGACAAGATTATTCTTTGAACCAACGCAACAAGTGCATCGCTTCAAAGAGGGGCAAAATGTAGACACGCAAAATGTACAAGTTAGCATTGCATATTTAAATCTGACTACCAACATCATTTCATCCTAAATCATTCCCCGACCTAACCATTTAATTAAATATCTTTATTTGATTAAATTCATTTGTTTTCTTCTCTTAATTAAACAAATCATGTGTTTAATTAAGTCTCTTAAATCATTCTCCATCTCTTTTAATTAAATAATTAATTTTATTTAATTAATTAAATCTCTAAAGTCTATCTATTAAATTGAATAAATTAAAATCTTATTTAATTTAATCTTACTTCAATCTCTTTAATTAAATAATCAAAACATATTTATTTAATTAAACTCATTAAATCATTTCCTCTCTTGTTTGATTTAAATTAATCCAAAAATCTAAGTTAAATAAGTCAACTTACCTAATCATCATTAAACTAACATAATCATCATTTATTTAATCTAACCATGATTAAATACTAATCTCCACTTGCATTCTCTAGATATCTCCACTTGCATAAAATAAATCAATTTATTGATTTATTAAATCTTCATTTTCCCTCAACAAAGCATCTTTTGAGGAATATTCTTCTATTTCAAATTCAAAATTTGAATGACAATCCTTCCAACAAGGAATTTACTTCTTCTTACATGTCCTTGCCTTGAGCCAAGGGGCATTTAATGCAATTTTCTTTCCCCCTCTTACATGTCTTTTCTCAAAATTCAAATTCAAAATGCATTTATTGGCACATTTGTCAAAACTTGCTCATTCCTCACCCAATCACATGTTGACAAGTGGCATTATATCATTGGTTGAATCTTTGTCCCACATTGCTCCATTTTGGCTTTGTTTCCATTTCAACATTCTATAAATAGAATGCTTCACCATGCATTTGATCATCCACATCTCAAGCAAAGTTACCATGCTAAAATACTTAGCAATCCTCATCCATCTCATTGAATCATAGCTAGGTTTTTTTGTAGATTTTAAGCTTGGAGCATACATTCAAAGTCTTCATCAAGTGGATCAATCATCTTCAATCAACATTTGCATTCAAGGAGTTGGGAAAGGGAAAATCTCCACACACCTATTTGCACCAACTCCCTCAAGAGATCAAGAGTTTGCTTGCATTAGATAGGATTTAATTGTTTCATTTGTGTTCTTCATTTTCATTTCTTATCTTTTGCAAATTTCAAATGGATTTCTTGAGGAATCATTGGTTTCTAATCTTGTGTTTGATCTAATTGTTTGCATGTTTATTGTGTTTGTGCAAGGTATAGATTCAAATGGTTCACACCTACCAAAGTGTGGCTAATATAATACACATCCCTTTCATGGCCCTCATTATCATTTTGTGCAAGTAAGGCTCCTAGTACTGATGTGGTTCTTGAAATGTAGAGTATCAGAGATCATCCATCAGTAGGTGGAATTAACACTGGTGGTGTGAGTAGGTAATCCTTGATGTTTTGAAAATATTCTTGGCATTTACCTATCAATACAAATGATACCCCTTTTCTGAGTAGATGTTGGAAGGGATGTATTTTATCTGCTAACTACACTATGAAGCATATGATAAACTATAGTCTCCCTTGTAGTGTCCATAATTGACTTATATTGGCTAGTGGAGGCATTTCCATTATAGCTTTCACTTTTGTTGGGTCCACTTCAATGCCTTGCTAGAAATAATGTATCCTCAAAGTTTTCCTAATTGCATGCCAAATACACATTTTTTTGGATTTATCCTTGTAACTAAAATAAAAATTCAGGTTAGCATGAAATCAAATGCATAAACAAAACCCTGGCTAAATAATAAAGTACAATGGAGTAAAAATGCATAAAACAAAGAACAATCTCATCAAAATTCTTCATTCCCTCCTTGATTGACCTTCATTGACCTTATCCATTTGCTGCAAAATTGTGTTTTCCCATAGATTTTTGATTAGCAACTATAACCTATGACAAGCCCTAAGCAAATATTGAATGATTGTACTATTGCTGCAATTTGCAAGTATGCAAGTATGAAGCAAGTCTAAAGTCTAAAGTATAAAATAGTCAAGCATGAAGTGTCAAAATGAGGTTGAAATTGCCTTTTTATAGAAAATTCAATTTTAGATGAATGGCCAAGATTGTCAAATGAGAGATGCCTTAAGATCAAGGGTTGAAATTAAATATGACAACCATCAATTACGGTTATAGAAACATTAGGTTAAAATTTGAAATGGAGAGCTGAGAAATCAATGGACTAGAATGCATGTGACAAGGAGATATTGGGCACAAAAAAAGAGGTTTCTGAAAAATCAAACAATAATTTAAAATTATTTGATTTTAAAGGTTGATTTGACCTTTTGAATTAAAAATTAATTTAATTCAAAAGTGGTGGGGTCATGTGACAATAAATAATGATTTAAAGTTATTTACTTGGAGAGAGAATAAAAAGTGGGTAATTTTAAATAAATGATTTGATTTAAAATTAGAAAAATTCAATGTGGATAATAAGTAAATAAATTATAGAAATTTATTTAATTATAAGAAGACATAAGAAATTAATGACGTATTTAAATAATAAAGTTTATTTATTTAAATAATCAGGAAGAAATAGTGGACAAGTAATAATAAAATAAATTTAGGAATTTATTTAATTATAGAGGGACATAGGAAATTAGTGACGTATTTAAATAAAATAAATATAATTTATTTATTTAAATAGTCAGGAGGAATAAAAGATGTGAATTAATTAAATAATTGAGAATTATTTAAGTAATAGTCAAATTTGGACTATAGGACATAGTTAAATATTTTAATTATGTTAAGAAGAAATACAGGGAAAATAAAGATTGCAGGCCTAGGTCAATTTTATGTGTCTACAAGCCTTACTTTGTATTCTTCTAGTCTTTGAAAAATATTATTTAGGACTCGTAAGTGATCAGCCCTTGTCAATGATTTAGCTATCAGATCATCCGCATAGTCTTCCATGAGAGTGTGTATGAGATCATGGAAAATGGTTGTCATGGCACATTGATATGTTGCTCCAACATTTTTAAGTCCAAAAGGCATGACGTTCCAACAATAAGTTCCCCATGGAAAAGTGAAAATTGTCTTATGTTGGTCTTTAGGTGCGATTTTGATTTGATTGTATCCTAAGAAACCATCCACGAGGGATAACATTTCATACCATGCTGTTAGGTCCACAATCATGTCAATATTTGGCAAAGGAAAGTCATCCTTAGGACATATTTTTTTTATAACTCAAAATTCTATACAAATTTAGATGCCCCCTATTGGTTTCATTACTGGTACAAGATTGGAAATCCATTCTGCATAGTCAATTAATCTGATAAAGCTGACATCCAACAATTTCTTTAGTTCAACTTTGACTAATAAAGCAATTTGTGGGTGCATTTTTCTTAATTTTTGCTTCATGGGTTTAACACATGTTTGTAATGGCAAATGATGTAATACCAGGTTAGGATCTAGTCCAAGCATGTCGGCATATGACCATGCAAAGTTGACCTATCTTTCTATGAAGAAATTACAAAATTTAGGCTGCTTTGTTTCTGTCAAAGATGCTACAAAATAGATTAACCGAGGATTATCTTCAGTGCCTATGTTGATCTCCATAGATTCCTCAACCAACATGGGTGACTTTTCTTGAGAAATGGGGAGAGTGTTCAACCCTCCATCCTTGGGTTCCTTAGAGAGGTTTTCACCCTTGGATGCGTCCTTATTTTTTTCTTTTTCATCATCCAAAGGCACCTTTTGGTCTTCACCTAGGGAGTCATCATTCTTTTTTTCATTGTTTTTCTTATTCTTTCTACTTTTGTGACTAGAGGGGTGAATAGACTCCCAAAAACAAGTCATGTTATCCAAGTCTATGTTAAATCTAGCCTCATGGTCATCACTAGGTATTCCTTCTTGCAGTCCCAAGAACTCAGTTATTGCTTCATCATTCTCAAAGGTATCTAAGATGGGGAGGTCTTGTTGATCCCAATTGATAAGCTAGGGATATTCTAGGGGCATGTCATCATCAGAAGTATCAACATTTGAAGGTTTCAAGGTGAAGGTTGAATTATTGACATAGTTCCAAAAGGCTTTTATGGTGTCTTCCCTAATCCTAGGAGGGGGTGCATCAGGTTTTGATGTGTCCTATGATGGACCAATTTTGAAGCATTGCTCAAATAGTTTATCAAAATTAGGTTCATTGAGTTCCCTAAAGGTTTCAAAAAGTTCATAATCATCAAATGATTTGTCAAAACCAAATTCATATTTGTTTAAGTTAGTGGAATAATAAGGTTGGTCAGGTGGCTCATTGGATGTGTCAATACCTTCAGAAGCATTGACTTCCTATTGTAAAGGCGATGTGGTACTAGAAACACTAATCTTAAGTGGCTGAAATCCCAACCCTAGGCCTTTTGGTCACTTAGAGACAATGATAGGTTCAATTCTCCCATTATGATGTAGTCCCAACCCACTATATCCATCATATTCTTTTTTTTGTATCATCTTGAAACCTTTTCTATATTGATCTATGGGTATTGGGGCAAGCAGAGGAGGTTCTTCATTATCTTCTTTGTATAACCAAGGGGTCACATATTCTTCATTTATGGCTTCTCTACTTAGTTCCCCCCACTTTGTGAAAGTCATTATTGGAGGGACATGTATTGTGACAATAGATTGTCTCCTATTTGTCATTGGTAGACAATGTGATTTGGGAGGAACCAACTAGTTGATACAATAAGATGCTTTCATATGCTACTCTCCACAACCCTTATCTTGGATCTCAACCTTAGGAGTGGAAGGTGGTGGTTGGGAAGTAGAAGTTTTGGAAAGAGTGGATGGATTGATATATTGAGATGAGTTGGATGATGAAGCCTCCTAATTAACAGGAACCTATCATTGGGGTATTCTATGTAGGTTAGTGCAATACTAGAAAAGATAATAATCACCATCTATCGTGATCTTAGTGCCATTGTAGGGGAATTTAAGGAATTGATGGCAAGTGGAATTGATGGTGTATACACCTAAAAATGGTCTGGAGAATCTAATTAATTAAATATGACTTATTTGATTAATTAATCTTAATTCATCTACTTAGTAAATAAATAGAAATATTTATTTATATTAAGTTCACTATTAATTCTTCTATTTTATCATATTATTTTCCTCTTAATTAAATAAACAAAATTAAATACTTTGTTTTATTTAATTATTATCATTATTATACTTTATCCATTAAATTAAATACACAACTTCAATAATTTGTGTTATTTAATTATCTCATCACATTTCTTCTTAATTAAATAAAGATATCCTAAACTCTTTAATTTAATTATCATATTCCTTCTATTTTAATTTAATAAAAACCTTCTATAGTTTGTTTTATTAAATTATTTATCTCTCTTTTTGGTAATTTAAATAAATCAAAAATATTTAAATAAAAGCATAAATCAAATCCCTCTATTCACTCACCAATAAAATTAGATTTTTCAAATCTAATTAATTTAACTAGCATTCACGAGAAAAGCCTCAGGGACAAACCTTCAGGCAATCCTCTCAATCTTCTTCCTCAAATATTTTCTCTCATCTTGCCTGGTGTTTTCATGGGGAGGAACAATCCCCCATGATCAGCTCCACCTTCTCATCTCTTACCATTCAAATCTCCAGATTTAATCTCAGCCTCTGTTGTGTTACCCCTGTGCAAAACTATTGCCAGAAATCTATATATACAGCCTTTTGAAGCATGAAAATGATTCGAGAAAATCCCATTTTTATGCAAAATTACTTTGCAGGATTTAGCACTCAAGCATCTTAAGCATTAGCATTATCATTATCATTAGCATCAATTATCATTTAGCATATTAGCATAGCATCATAGCATCAGTAGATTTAGAATCATAGTAGCATCATTAGTTTTTACTGTAGCTTCCATTTAGCATGTTTCATGTCAAGATAGTTTACAGTAGCAACATATCATCTATAAATCATTAGCAATCATCACATCATTGCATTTAGCATTCATTTTGTTATCTAGATAGGCATTTTAAATAGTTACGGTGCTTACAAATTTGAGATCCTTTCTAACTTGATAAATCTTTGGAGATAGGAGACAATGAGACGCTTTCAAGCTTTTCTTTATTTTAAATTAGTTTAATTCATGTTTAATTTTGGTACAATGTTTCATTAAGAGGTGTATTTAATTGTATTTAGTTTACTTTTTCCACACTTACATTCTAGCACACATCATGGGGCCTAACCCCATATTTTACAACAAAATTCTGAAAAGTGTCGTATAGGATTTTGGCGTTTTATTTTAGTGTGATCGAGAGTTTTTTTAGCGCTTCCGATGGAAACTATAGCACTTCGGAGGAAAAATATAGCGCTTTGGAGGTCTGTTTTGGTGCATTGGCCAAAACTTTAGCAATTTGATAGTCTATTTTAGCGCATCCACCAGAGGTTCCCAACACAGTTGGCGATTATTTTCATATCTGTTTTAATGCTTCGCCTAATTCTATAGCGCTTCTACTAAATTTTATAGGGATTTTGATGAAAACTATAGCACTTTTGACACTTCTTTTAGCTCATCCAACACAAAATAGAAAGAAATAATAAAAAAATAAATTTGTTTTAGTGCTTCTAATGAATTTTGTAGTGCTTCTGACCTCTGTTTTAGCACTTTGATAGTCAATCTTAAAGTGGCCATATCTTGGTCATACGAAGGTCTTTTTCAAATTTTTTTTTTTGAAAATGGGTATAATTTCATAAGATATGCAATGATGTAGGTATTTATCACTTTTTGTAGAGCTAAAATTTTCAATTTTACATTTAAAGTCAAATCACATTGTAACTTGGTCTAAGTTTTAGGGTTTTTATGCTTAATCATTTATCTAACCCTTATATCTTCTTATTTCTTGATATCATCTAACATTTTTGAGCATTTATTGTAGGTTTTAAGAAGAACATGGAGCATTGAAGTGAAAGAAAAAGCATTTGATATCCATTGTAATAGTGTTTTCAAACACTTTTGGGAAAATAACCCATCATATGTTATTTTTCATTCATTCTTTAGGACCAACTAGCATTACTTTGGGCTTAAAATTAACCATCTACACAAGCTTTGTCAAAGTTGATTAAAAAGAACATTAGAAACTCACTGGTTTTTGGATTTGGATTAAAATGAACCAATCCTAGGGAAGTCACTTGATTAAAACTTTATCAATCCTAGGATAGTCACCAAAAATTTCAATGTGGATTTAAATTTACACCATGTCTTTTTTTGAAGCAACATCTTCACTGTGAAGAAACATCTTCACATAGATAGAAAATTGTAGTTTGGGCTCTAAAAACTGAACAACTTTATTTTTGTGTTTGTGTGGTGATAGGCATATGCTCTCCCCTTAACTGGGTGACCCAAAAAGCTAGACTCGTCCTTTTTATGCATTCTTCAAGTTTTATTACATCCTTTAGAAGGCCTTCCATAGTGGGAAAAAGTACTCACCCTACAGGAATGACCTAAGTGGGTTCAAACCAAAGAAAATTTTTTCCACCCCATTATAAAATTTAAAGCAAATCTGGGAAAACCCACTTTTTCCAGAAGTGTGCAAGATAACCATCCCTAAAACCTTTGTTCTAAAGGTTAGGAGGTCTCCTGAGGGAGTTTATTATTTATGCTCTGAATGGAAATCCTTTCTAAGAACCTAGTGTAGTATCTAGCTGAGTCAGTAACCAGACATTGTAATACTCCCAGCGCAAGGGGAGGGAAAAATCTGCCCCTAAGATACTCACCATATAATTGCCAAGGACTATTTGCTTAGGGGATCAAGAAATATAACCTTGAGTACACACCTGGAAAAGAAAAAAATGCGGGTGCCCTCTAGGGGGTGAAACAACTATGTGAGTTGACACAATTTTAAGATGTGGGTTGTTGAGTATAACAATGACCTTTTGACTATTAAGAGTGATTCTATCTGAAGTGCTTTATTGTTATCAAACCAGTAAAAATAGGACCATGCATGGTTATTTTGAACATACACTATTTGTTTAGATTATAGCTCTTAAAAACAACTATCTACATTTGATTGTTGTGTATTCCAAAATCATTAAAATTCAGATAAAAGATCATCCTGAAAAATACAAACAACTTGGATAAAATCAAACTGAGAAATATATGATTAGAGATTGGAAAACCACAAAGTTTGTTAAGAAATCTCAAGATCAAAAGTTTATTGAAAACAATGACATTCGTATGTCCATTTTAACAAGGTCACGAAGAGTAAAAATCCATAGAACAAGAAATTGAAACTCAAACCACCATGGCTGAAATAGATGAGGATCAATTAAATTCTTTATCTCATCAAATGAAAAAAATTCAACAAAAAATATGGGATATAAAAAGGGAAACAACCACAGAGAGATATTTTTTGCCAGACATTTGTTCTTATTCCTCTGACAAAAATCTAGACATGACACCTTCTTCACCAAAAACTACATCATCCAAGTTCAATGTCATTGAATTTTTGCAAAAGTTCAATAAGCCCAAATCTAAATCCTCAAACACAAATGATATTGATCAATCTTGTCATGTCATGCATTTATCTCCATCCACTATAAGCCAAAATAAACCTCAAGATTCTTTCACTCAAGTTAACAATTCCATCCAATCATCCTCTTCTATCATATCTTCAACATCCAATGATTCTTGTCCATCTCTCAATCCAAAGCATGCTAGCATACACTCCCCTACACATCAAGATCAAAATATTCTTTCCACTTCATCCAATGATACCAAAATTCCACAAATTCTTCCAATCTTTGATCAAGATCCCATTTCTCAAGAATTTTATGATGATCCCCTCATTTCACTTTTCATCTAAAATAATTCCCTTCCATCTCAAGAGACAAGTATCCTTCCAAGTTCCTCTTCCATGTCATCTAATCAATCCATACCATCTCATGATTCTATTGTATCACAAGAGCATGATAGTTCTTCCATCCTATCTAATGATGTCTTACCAACTGATGATCAAGACATGCTTTCTACAAAATCTCATGATTCCCTTCCTCATCAAGATCAAGATATGCTTCCATTCAAGGATACCCTTTCATCCCATGAAGATGTTTATCCTTCTCATGATCAAGATATGCCTTTCATACCACTTCATAATCCTTTTCCAAGTCAAGATCAAAACACCCCATCATCCCCATGTCAAGAGCCTATCACACCTATTCAAGCTATCCATGAACCCCACACCTATAAATTGGGATCCTCCGCCTTTATCTATTCTGGTTTATTTCCAACACCTATCCTCTCATCCATATCATATCCTCCCCAAAATGGACTCGCATCTTGTTTCAAAAACAATACATATCCCATTGGTCAATGAATGTGTCAAAGTATGAATTACAAAGGGAAAGGATTAGGCCTTCATGAACAAGGTATCCTAGAACCCCTTTCTATTCAAAGAAACCCATATCACCATGGCCTTGATTATATGCCTAAGTGTCCTAGTTCATCAAACCTTCCATCTATCCTAGGTCCTCATTCGAGTTCATCACACATTCCATCTATCCTAGGTCCTCATCGAAGTCCATCAAACCTTCCCTCTATCCTAGGTCCATATCCTATTTCTCAAGAACAACAAAGGCACACATCCTTGGTGCCCTTCCAAAATTATACCCACATTAACTCATCCATAATACCTCCATATCATTTATCTCAATCCACCTCTCCCATTTCTCTTGGAAGCAATTTGGGTGCCAAATATCAAAAGCTTCTATATCAAAATCCACATGTATCAAAGGATCAACATGTCTCCTCGAAGAGACATGCAAAAATAAAAGAAAATTTGATCCAAAATCCAAAGAAATTTTCAAAAGGTCACAAAGGCCCATCAAAGAAAAAGGGAAATTTTCAAAGACCACAAAGGTCCATAAATCAAAAAGAAAAATTTCAAAGGCCAAAAAGGCCCACAAAGCAAAAATCAAAGTCAAAATTCATGTGGATTTCTAAAAGTCTCATAGAAGCAATAAAATCTAAATTGACATCCAAATTTTCTAATCCAAAAGCTTCCTCCAATTTTCCATCTAATAACCTATCACCTTCCAAATCCATTTTTTTCTCCATCACTCCACCACCCTTCAAGGTGTGTGCCAACGCTAATCTTTCCATCCTTTCCATCTATCCATAAATAGGCCTTCCAACCTCCTATCCATTATCCAACATTCATCCCCCATCATTCTCCTTTAATCCAAACCTTTGCATAAGTCCTTATATTCTTCCATCATATCATTAATTTGCCAACATTTAAGAGTCTAATTCCAATTGCCATGGTTTATTAGAGGGATATTTTGTTGTGAAACTTGATGCTTAAGTCCTTCCTTCATGTCCTTATCATCCATATCCTATCTTTCATATTCCTCTTGCACTCTACAATTAGGGACAAGTTTCATCCATCTTATCATTCATGGTCATTATCCTTTCTATGCTCATTCCTTACATTTCCACCTTTGATCTTGACAAGGTTAAGGATATTCTTGAATATCATATATCTTATCCTATAAGCTTTATCCATATCTTCCATACCATATCTTTCATCTTATCCATATTCCATCATTCTTACTAAATACATCATTTCTTCTTTTCCTTGGTCTTGATGAGGAATAGGGGAAAAATACTTGGGCCTTGTGTCTATATCTTATCTAGTTGATCTTGATCACCCATTAATTATTTTTATCATTTCTTTCTTCCATTCCATATGTCCTAGCTTATCAAAATCCATGTCACCATGTCCCTTTGCAACCTTGAATCTTTTCATGCAAATCATATTTGAGCCTAGCTACAAAACATTATCCAATCCTCATATCTTTTGTCAATCAATGATCAACAATCATAAATCTTATTGTATGTAGAGGAAATTAGTGATCCTAAGTACTTATTATCATCACGCCTTATGGAATCAATCATTCCTGGCATCTTAATCAATCAACCATTATCATCTTTTGACAAGAGATATATTGCTTCTGTGACATGTTTTGCAATGAATCTTTCATTTTGATCTATCATTTATCCATGGTTGGATTACCCCTATTGTGGGGCATCTTGTTCCTCCAATCAGTCATATCATCTCATTTCATCTTAAATATCCTAAAAAATCCAACAAAAAAAAATTAGAAAAAAATAGAAAAAAACAAAAACAAAAACAAAAAAGTAGAAAAATACAAAAAAAAAGAAAGAATGAAAAGGTGTAATAAAAACATATGGTGAAAACCTAGAAACAAGTTCTATTGGTGATTTGAATCAGCTCTCCCATCTATTTAAACACATGTCATGGTCGTTACTTTTCCCATCAACATTTTTGCATCCACTATCATATCACATCGCGTGGTCATGTCTCACCACTAGCATGGGGGCAACATCTGACATCATTGGGAGCAATAAAACATCAAGCTAAAACAAATGGACAAACAACGGCATGACAAAAGCAACAAAAAAAATGATTGAAATACAACCCAACATGAACATCAAACACCATTGGAAACATATCAAACATCCATATGACAACAGAAAATCCAAAAACACATCAAAAAGTCAAAAATAGAGCTTGTGTCAGTTGAACTATGTGGTCTCTACATGTATAACGTAGGCAAGGCTAATCTTTGATCAGCCCTTGAGGCCCCTAGGATAGGTCTTTAGGTTAGATTTTTGCTTAAAATCTTGAAAAACACAAAAACATCATAAAATTAGGATGGATGATCTAATTTGAATAATTATTTGAAATATTTTAAGTAATGGTTGGATATGTTGTATTTTTATCATTGTTATCATTTCTTTGGAGCACCTTGATGATGTATTGAACTAGAGAAGCTAGGAAGAAGAATGATATTTTCTTTGTCTGTTGTATGTGAGTTAATCATCATTACTATGTGAATTTTCGCGAGACATGCTATAAAAAGTATCACTAATGACATTCCAATTCAAATAAGAAAGTAATTAATTCTTGTTTGTTTACGCAAGAAATGCTCAGGTCATATCGGTTTAATTATACCTGGATGCTTGTGTTCACTTGCAATATCAAAAATCATGAAAGTAGTACTTAGGTCATTATTGGTTTACATTATACCATTGATGATTGTACTCAATTTCAACATTTTTAAAGCTCTATGATGATACAAAGTACAATAAAAGTACTATTAAGATGCCAATGCTTGCATATGTAGATTTTCATGGTTAAATTAGATTGCATTAATATTAGCTTTGCATCTGCATTATATATTTTCCACATCAATTGATGATATCTATATCAGCCTACACCAAATGCGGAATCATGTCCCACATCTTTGGAAAGAACTCTAAAATCCTCCTATTATCATAACATATTACAAATCAAAAATATTATCAATCAATCAAAAATCAATCAGCCTATCAATCTAATTGGCTTTGGTGATACTTTGATCAAATCTTGTGAGCGACTATCATTGAACCTCGCCTATCATGAGGTCAAACATCAAACTATAATTATTCCTTGCCTATCATGAGGTCAAACATCAATCTATTATTGATCCTTGCCTATCATGAGGTCAGTCATCAATCTATCATTGATCCTCACCTATCATGAGGTCAATCATCAATCTATCATCAGACCTCGCCTAGCATGAGGTCGAACATCATCTACTTGATTAGGAGCATCAATCAATATCGAATCAAAGGTTGAAACGATCGAAAATCATCAAACACAAGAAGGCTTAATTCAAACCTCATTTAGAGGCACTTTCTACATCAATTATCAGGAGATAAATTATTTTTATCATCAAATCTTTATTGAATCTACATCCAATCATCAAAAATCATTAAAAAATTCAAAAATTCAAAAAAATTCAAAAAAAAAAATCATTAATTTATCTCCCCAGGGGGCATATATCCATCAATCACCTGAAAAACATGTATGGGGCACATTGATTTTTTTTTTTCAATACTAGCAACAGCAGCACAAAATTTTCTTTGAAGCAATGCGTAAACACATCACTTCAAAGAGGGGAAAAATGTATACACCTAAAAATGGTCTGGAGAATCTAATTAATTAAATACAACTTTTTAATTAATTAATCTTAATTCATCTACTTAGTAAATAAATAGAAATATTTATTTATATTAAGTTCACTATTAATTCTTCTATTTTATCATATTATTTTCCTCTTAATTAAATAAACAAAATTAAATACTTTGTTTTATTTAATTATTATCATTATTATACTTTATCCATTAAATTAAATACACAACTTCAATAATTTTTGTTATTTAATTATCTCATCACATTTCTTCTTAATTAAATAAAGATATCCTAAAATTCTTGATTTAATTATCATATTCCTTCTATTTTAATTTAATAAACAAATTATATAGTTTGTTTTATTAAATTATTATATCTCTCTTTTTGCTAATTTAAATAAATCAAAAATATTTAAATAAAAGCATAAATCAAATCCCTCTATTCACTCACCAATAAAATTAGATTTTTCAAATCTAATTAATTTAACTGGCATTCACAGGAAAAGCCTCAAGGACAAACCTACAAGCAATCCTCTCAATCTTCTTCCTCAAATATTTTCTCTCATCTTGCCTGGTATTTTCATGGGGAGGAACAATCCCCCATGATCAGCTCCACCTTCTCATCTCTTACCATTCAAATCTCCAGATTTAATCTCAGCCTCTGTTGTGTTACCCCTATGCAAAATTTTTGCCAGAAATCTATATATACAGCCTTCTGAAGCATGAAAATGATATGAGAAAATCTTAGTTTTATGAAAACTTTGCAAGATTTAGCACTCAAACATCTTAAGCATTATCATTATCATTAGCATCAATTATCATTTAGCATATTAGCATAGCATCATAGCATCAGTAGATTTAGAATCACGGTAACATCATTAGTTTTTACTGTAGTTTCCATTTAGTAGGTTTCATGTCAGGATAGTTTACGGTAGCATCATATCATCTATAAATCATTAGCAATCATCACATCATTGCATTTAGCATCCATTATGTTATCTAGATAGGCATTTTAAATAGTTACAGTGCTTACAAATCTAAGAGCCTCTGTAACTTGATAAATCTTTGGAGATAGGAGACAATGCGATGCTTTCAAGCTTTTCTCTGTTTTAAATTAGTTTAATTCATGTTCAATTTTGATACAATGTTTCATTAAGAGGTGTATTTAATTGTATTTAGTTTACTTTTTCCACACTTACAAATGGCCTTCATAGCATGTATCCATGTGTTCCGAGTAAAAGGTTATATGGGAGGATGAGATCCAAGACTTGGAAATGGGTATTTATAACTGCAGGACCAACTTTGATGGGAAGCGTTACAACTCCTTTAGATGAATGTTCTTCATCATCATATGGCTAATGAAAATTCTCTTAGTAGTGTCCACACATGCCTCTAAGAAGCCTAATGCTTTAACTAGTTTGAAGGTGCAAATATTCAACCCCACTCCTTCATCTACCAAGACTCGTTTAACTTTTGTTTTATGAACAATAACTTCGAGTTGCAAAGGGTCATTATGGTCTATCTTGTTGGTTGAGTAATCTTGTTTAGAGAAGGTAGCATGATGAGAGTTGGTTAGGTAGCCTACCATCTCTTGGAAGTGATTGACATCAATATTGGCGGGGACGGTTGTTCTTTGCAAAGCTTTGTCTAAAATATCTCAATGATCAGGTGATATACACAATAGTTCCAAGATAGAAATTTATGCTGGGGTCTTCCCCAACTCGTCAAGTAAATTGTACTGAGGCTTGGAGGACTATGGTTGTTGTTGTGACGAAGGGCCTTGGATGGTTATCTTATTTTAATGAGTGTTGATAGCACATTTAGGAGTTTTATTTATGGTAATAGCGTTGATATGACCATGGGAAACTAGAATGTGATTTTATGATGGTTTCCTGGTTATTGTAACTCCCCCGCCATGCAACCTTAGGAGAAGTTGCACTTAATAGCATAAACGCAATAATTTTTTTTTTAAGACAAAACAAAGTGAATGAAGGTTCACTACACAATGCCAATGACCCCTAAGGTTACAAGACTGAGCTTACATCAACCCAATTACAAAACATGAATTTAAACCATTACATATAATTGTTTACAATTTAATGCGCATACATTTCATCCATGATAACATTAAATCAAATACATAAGCATTCCACATGATCCCAATAAAATACTTTACAATATGGTTACAACGCTCATTCCCCGAATGAGATACTTCCAAAATATAAGGATTACAATTTACAAACTTCCACCTCAATACAAAGAGGGGTATTAAATTACATTTATAACCAAAAGAATAAAACATGAAGAACTGGATCCCACGAGCTCTCCAATTGGAAATCTCAGCAAAGAACAAAAGCCGACCCAACGGATCAAGATGCACGTTCCACCCAACCATGTGATACCCGAAGGCTCACCCCCCGTGCTAGGAGATAGTAACAAGGATTCCTAGGCAAGACCATCTACCACAAGACATAGGCTACACAAAACTAAACTAAAATAAATACAAGTACACATCACATATCACGAAGGTTACATTGCTTCCAGAGTTACATAATCATTTACATCACTGATATGAACATACTGCTGACTTAGGAGAAGTGTCATCACAATGTCACATGGGATATCCTGGCAAGTCTTCCTAGGTCCCGACCCCCATCTTGGGTTATCCTGGTAACCTCTAATGACTTCCGGCCCCTCATGTAAACCAATGCAGAATCAGTTGTCTCTCGTAGAGATGAGACAATGATCTTGCCATTCCAGGCCTTCTCGTCTCATCCCAAGTCTATACTAGCCCTTGGGTCCATGAGCAA
This sequence comes from Sequoia sempervirens, assembly GCA_007258455.2. Lineage (NCBI taxonomy): Eukaryota > Viridiplantae > Streptophyta > Pinopsida > Cupressales > Cupressaceae > Sequoia > Sequoia sempervirens. The sequence continues at coordinate 228,538,894 of VDFB02252616.1, read as the reverse complement.
GGAAAAAATAATCTTGTTAAGGGTTTGATGCAGTCTAAGCCTCTAAAAGTTTATTATGTTATCACTGAATTAACTAACTTGCAAAGAGTTTCCCTGACACCACTTTGTGTGTTGGCCCTCATTGCAATCCACTCCTCTAAGATAACACGTGGAGTAAATCCACACTCAAGGGTACACAAGTGTGACCTAAGGAGAATGACTCCTATTCAAGACATCAAGTCCACACATCCCATTCATAATAACCGGGTTAAAGCTGGATAAGGTTTGATGCACTACCCAAAGAATTCCAAAGGTTGACTGACAACCCGACCAATAATCAACCTATCCGGGAACTGAAAACAACAAACACTAAAGTACCAGATAAATCGAATAAAGTTAGGAGACCTTCAAATCACAGTATAATCTCAGAAAAAACAAATAAACACTAAAAGTATTTCGAGAAATTAAATAAGCTAAAGTTAGGATTTCCTAAATCCAGTCAATCTCAGTTTCATTTACTTACATTTATCCAATTAAATATACTAAGTTTATTTCACGACATTGAAATATTAAAAGAAACCAATCATCTACTCTAAGTTTCACAATTATATTCCTTAATCAAAACATTTTAATAAATCACGGCATCTGATTAAAATACATCAATCAACTAAATCTTATCTATACTTGATTACAAATATATTGCCAACAATCTACTTAAAAGTATATACTCAATGTATATACTATTAAATATTTATATATTTAAATATCTAAAACACATTGATATTAAACCATTTAATTCAACTAAAAAGAATCAAATATACATATACACATTATATATATATATATACACATTAAATAAATATATATCTATACACAATAAATGTGTATTATATATATACATAAATATATATATACATATAACACATATATATATTATATATATAATATTATATATATATTATATATAATATAATATATATATTATTATATAATATATATTTAATATTAAAATAATATAAAAAAAATAAAATGAAATTAATTTTTTTTAACAAATGCAGCCATTCACTTGGTGCGGCCCTCCCTTGGTGGGGCAGCTAAGCAGCACCCCCATATGGGGAAATGCGTGAGTAGCTTCCCACATGGCACCGTGGGGGGGTGCAGGGCTTCGGCCCTCCCCTCCACTGCAAAATAAAATTTATTTAATTATTATTTTTTTTAAACTTCAACATTGCTAAACAAAAAAACACAGACAAAAAAAATACAACAGGGTATACCTTGTTTCTTCCTGTGCAATTTTTTTTTTGAAAATATAATTTTTTCCCAGAAATAAAATAAGCAAAACACAGTATATTTATAAATATACTTGTGTGTATATTTACATATAATGAAATATATGCATATATACACAGGTATATCTATAAATTTATATACCCATAAATCCATTTTCAGTCATATTGTGCAAATGAGCACAAAATTTTTGCAATAACATAATTAAATTTGCAACACAACAAGGGTTGAGAATATCAAATTTCAAATGAAGATTTATGTGGGTTTTCTTTCTAATTTTCATTGTGATAATTTTATTTTTTTTCATTTCAAATCCAACAACAAATTTGCAAGTTTGGAATCATTTTACATGAGTTTTCTTTGCATCTAAAATGGCATTCAAAAGTTTTTCAAACAACAAGAAATTAGAAGATTATTGCAAAATAGAAACAAGAAATGAAGGTGAACCTGGTGTTTTCTCCCCAAGCTTTGAAGACTCCAACAATGGTGATTCCAATCACCTCTCCAACTCCAAATTCAGCCATAGCCAAATTCTCCACCAAAATCAAAAATTGCAAAACAAATGAAATTTCATTTCTTACATAGAACTTTCCCCAAATTTGGTCAAACCCCTAAAATATCCCACCCACTAAATTTATTGGGCTTTTGGAGGATATTTTCTATTTTTAAAATTTTAAAACAATTTGCTTTCAAATTTTCAATTCATGCATTTCAAAATTTCATGATTTTATTTAAAACTAAAATCTCAAAGTTGCAAGAATATGATTTATTCAAAAACTCAATAAGTGAAATATAATTCACATTTCTATTTTTATTTTAAATTTAATTCAAGTATATAACATGATTCCCATTTCCATTTAAATTTGAATCTAAATAAACAATAATGGCAAGATAACTATTTCAATTAATTTATGACCATTTGCCTTTACTAATAAACTAAATTTTATTTTATTAATTAAACCCAAATAATCAATGCAATAAAATAATATTCAACATGGAAACTAGATATGTTAAATCATCACTTTATCCATACCCACCATTTAATAGCCTTAAAATACGAATTGAAAAAGCTAACCAAAGAGGAATGAACCAATCAAAACTGTTAAACTTGACAATAGCTATGGCTAGGGTGACAACTTGACATAGAAACCTAGCTACTATCTCCCAATCGATAATCGTTGGTAAATGGACACGCTCGAACCTGTGATGCCAGGTGGAGTCAATGTCCTGTACCTATTAACCTACAACCAAAGAGCATATCGAACGTGCAAATATATATACATAATAAGACACACTGTGAAGCGGAAGTATCAGAATCGTATGGCGCTCGCAAGCGAGTGATACAATCCCGTCCCCTTTACCAATACAGGCTCTAAAACTGACAAGTCTAACAACCACAATATAATTAAAGCATAAAAATTTTAAATTAAATAATTGCTACGCAAATACTAAACATGCCATAATGATAACATCTAAATAAAACCCCATCACATCAAAATATAATGTTTACATCGCTTAACAGATAGCGGTCAAAGGTAACCAAGTATCAAAATCAGAGTGCTAACAGAAGTGAAGCATACATAAAAACATTGATCGATCAAAAGAGAAAAATGGAGGGGTGCTACATCCTCCCCCCTAGGGTCAAGATTACTCCTGGAAGCCTACAAACAAATAGGGATAGAGCTCCTTCATCCTAGCTACATCCTCCCAAGTGGATGACGTGTCATCCCTAGGATCCCACTGGACCCTAACTTGATCAATATCTCGCCCTCGAAGAGTGAGTGTTTTGTGCTCCACCACGGCCATGGGCTCCAAAGCTAGCTGCCCATCCTCTACCTGTAATGCATTCCAATCAAGTACATGAGAAATGTCTGGATGGTACGGTCAAAGAACTGAAACATGAAAAACATCGTGAATGCACGAGAGACTGGGCGGCAAAGCAAGACGGTAAGCAACTGGACCAATCTTCTCGAGTATCTCGAAGGGTCTGACAAAGTGAGGCACCAACTTAGAGCCCTTCCCATAATGGATGGGGCTCTTCCACAGACGCAGCCGCAAGAAAACTCTATCACCTACTGAAAACTGACGATCCACTCTATGCGCATTCGCATACTTCTTCTGCCTATCCTACACTGCCACCAATTGCTCTCTAATCCTATCCACCTGTTGCTCCATATCCTGCAACATCTCAGGACCCAAAGTCACTATGTCCTCAAGTCGATCCCAACTCAAGGGAGTGCGACATGGTCACCCATACAATGCCTGGAATGGAGGCATGCCGATAGAACTCTGAAAACCATTATTATAGGCAAACTCTACTAAATAGATATAGTCTTCCCATCATGTATGCTGGTCCATCACATACATATGTAACATGTCATCGAGGATCTGATTAACCGTCTCAGTCTGTCCATCTATCTCTGGGTGGTAAGCTGAACTGAAGTTCAACTGTGTCCCCATCGCATGCTGTAATGAAGTCCAAAGAGTTGAGGTGAACACTGGATCCTTGTAAGAGATAATCCGACATGGAATGCCATGTAACCTCACTATATCCTCCATGAACACTAGCTACAGACAATGTTGTATAAGTAGATCGAATAGGTGAGAAGTGTGCCACCTTTGTCAGCCTATCAACTGTTACCATAATTGCATCATGCCGTCTCGAAGGGTTGGGTAAACCAACAATGAAATCCAATGAGATGATATCCCACTTCCACTCTGGTACTAGATGCGGTTGCAAAAGTCCTATTGGATGCTGGTGTTTAGCCTTCACCTACTAACACTCAAGACATCGTGACACATAATCCACAATATCATGTTTCATCCCTGGCCAGAAGTACAACTAAAGTAGATTAGCATACATCTTCTTCACACCAGGATGGGCTGAATAAGGTGCTCGATGTGCTTCAGACATGACCAAGGTGCAAAGATCACCTGAAGAAGGGATGTATATGCATCCCATGTGCCTCAATACCTCATTTGAATCCATGGAATAACCTGAATATCTGCCCCCAAGGGGTCTTCCTGCCTCAATCTCTGTCCTAACCTCCTGATACCAACTATCCAATAGAAGGGCAGAAAGAATCTAACTCCGTAAATCCACAACAAGAGTCAACTATGATATCTCATGTCTCCTCCTACTGAGAGCATCCACTACAACATTCTCTTTCCCCTGGATATACTTCACCTCGAAGTCATATTCGCAGAGAAACTCCATCCAATGCCTTTGCCTAGCATTAAGGTTGGGCCGCATGAAAATATACTGAAGGCTTCTATGATCACTGTTCAACTCAAACCTATGGCCAAGAAGGAAATGCCTCCATCTCATCAATGCATGAACCACTGCTGCTAACTCGAGATCATGCGTGGGATAGTTCAACTCATGATGTTTGAGCTTTCGTGACTCATAAGTAATGACACGACCCTCCTGCATCAACACTGCACCTAATCCTTGCAAGGATGCATCTGTACAAACTACAAAGTCCCCAGTCAGATCTGGTATCGCAAGTATCGGTGCACTAGTTAGCTTCCCCTTCAGATCCTGAAATGCTGCCTCACACTTCTCTAACCACTCAAACCTCTTCCTGTTCCTCTGAAGGGAAGTAATAGGATAACCTATCCTCGAAAAGCCCTGCACAAAACGCCTGTAATAACCCGCTAGCCCCATGAAGCTACAGATCTCTGCCACATTTGTGGGCGTTGGCCAATCTATGATCACTTGGATCTTTGTAGGATCCACTGAAATACCTTCTCCTGAGATCACATGACCAAGGTATTGGACCTCAGTCCTGAAGAATTCACACTTTGATAGGTTGGCATAAAGCTGATTATCCCACAAACACTGTAATACCTATCGTAAATGTTCCTCATGCTCTTCCACTGTCCTAGAGTATATCAAGATGTCATCAAGGAACACAAGGAAAAATATGTCTAGGTAAGTGCGAAATACCCCATTCATCAGACTCATGAACACTGAGGGGGCGTTCATCAACCCAAAAGGTACCACTATGAACTCATAGTGACCATACCGCATTTGAAACGTTGTCTTATGGATATCTGATTCGAAGATGTGAAGCTGATGGTATCCAGACTTATGGTCAATCTTTGAAAAGATGGTGGCACCCTTAATCTATTCAAATAGATCATCAATCCTTGGAAGCAGATAACGGTTCCTGATGGTCACTTTGTTCAACTTTCGGTAATCAATGCATAAACGAAGTGAACTGTCCTTCTTCTTCACGAAGATGACTGGTGCTCCCCATGGAGAAACACTAGGGTGAATAAATCCCTTCTCTAACAACTCCTCAAGCTGCAAGCGAAGCTCTTTCAGCTCCTAGGTGGTCATACGATAAGGAGCTCAAGAAATGGGCTCCGATCTAGGTACAAGGTCAATCTTGAAGTATATATCCCTTGAGGTGTCATCCCTGGAATCTCATCTGGAAAGAAATCAGAATACTCCTAAAGAATGGGGTGACTATCAAGAGAGACTTTCTCCTCTCCACCTCCTAGATCTAGATCATCCACTATAACAGCAAATAACTGGCAACCCTGATGCACACATCTTCTCAACTGCATAGCTAAGATGATCCTCAAGGAAATCAACCTCTGAACTCCCACTACCTCTACTACTCTGCCAGATGCCTCAATGCATCAAATCGACTTACGTCGACAATCTATGACCACACTATGCACCTCTAGCCAATCCATTCCTATGACAATGTCATAAGAACCCAAAGGAATGACTCGAAGGTCTAATGTAGTATGAAGAGGTCCAACCTCCAATCTACAATTTGGTACAAGGGAATGGGATGCAACCTTTGCACCTGAGGCTAACTCAACCTGCCACCTATCGACTTGTCTTACTGTACCCAGTCTACATCGCGCCACGACGGAAGAAGAGATGAAGGGGTCTGACGCTCCAGAATCAAACAAAATGGTGACTGGGTTACCTGATAACATACCATATGACTCAACCACGATACCCTAATGCTATGCTTGGCGGTTATCAACCACTGTGAAAACTCGATGCCCTCGACCAGTATCCCCAACTGTAGGCTCAGATGTCGTTGGTCCCTGAGAAAACCCAAACGTGCCCCTGTTGGGACACACTCTAGCAATATGGCCTTGTTGGCCACATGTGAAACACTCAGTACTCTTGCCATAGCCCCTGCCTCCAAATGGTGCGCTAGACTGCTACAAACTACCCCTGAAGGTGGACTGGGAACTCTGAGCTGGCTGATCATAGCTGAAGCACTTAATGCGCCTCCAGTTCCTATCCCCTTGACACTGCTAGAAACCTTTACATTTCCCATGTGATACCTGCTGCTGCTGCCCACTCTGAGATGGTCCTTGTGGAGCTCTAGAAGGTACACCTCCTTGAGATTGACTTCCTCTAGCACTAGAACTTTCTGCTAAACTACTACCAATCTGAGCACCCATATGACCTCCTAGTGCCAAAGCCAGGTTCTCCTCTACCAACCACGCCTTCTCCACTGCAACCTCCATGGTCTTAGGTTCGAAAACCCTCACTCCTCTACTGATACGGGCATTCAGGCCCCTGACAAAATGATGGACCAACATACTCTCATCATCACCTATCCCTGCATATTGTTTGAGCTCGTAACAGCGTCACTCATACTGCTCAACATATAGGGTCAACTGATGCAAGGCATGGAACTCATCACCTCGGCACTGATGCCAGTGCTCTGATAAGAAACAGGCTCTGAACCGCTCTAAAAAGATCTCCCAAGACACAAAACTGATGTCTATGTGGAGCTTCTTCTCCTCTAGCCTCCACCAAGTGGAAGAAAAACCCCACAAGTGTGTGATAGCACATCTCACCTTGGTATTGCTACCGTACCGATGCATCGCAAAACACCTGTCTAGATCTATAAGCCAGGTCTCTGCCTCTAACCCAGTACTAGCTCCATCATATAATGGTGGACGTGCTCTAAGCAAATCCCTCATGTGCATCTCAGGCCGAGGTGGAACTTCCCTCTCAGTAGGGTTAACCTGTACCACGGGTTGTCTCTGTCCAAGGAGTGCTAATGCCTCCTCTAAAGCTCTACGTGTAGCCTCAATCCCTAGTAGATCCTGCTGCTGAGCTATACCCACTGAAACATTCTGAGACGCCTAATGCTCTTCCTGATCAGGTATAATAGGAACCTCATGAGGAGAGTCATGCTGACTCTCACCGCGACCGCCTACACAGCCACGACCATGCCCTCTACCCTTTCCACATATGGGAGGAAAAATCTTGCACAGACACATCAAGCTATTAGGCAAGGTACCCAACATAAAAGCTTATGCAACTAAAAGCTTAATGGGTTCATCACAATCCCAGAGTACCCAGTGTTTAAACCTTGGCTTTGATACCATATGTAACACCCCCGCCACACAACCCTAGGGGAAGTTGCACTTAAAAACATAAACGCAATAAATTTTTTTTTTAAAAATAAAACAAAGTGAATGAAGGTTCACTACACAATGCCAACGATCCCTAAGGTTACAAGACTGAGCTTACATCAACCCAATTACAAAACATGAATTTAAACCATTACATATAACTGTTTACAATTTAATGCGCATACATTTCATCCATGATAACATTAAATCAAATACATAAGCATTCCACATGATCCCAATAAAATACTTTACAATATGGTTACAACGCTCATTCCCCGAATGAGATACTTCCAAAATATAAGGATTACAATTTACAAACTTCCACCTCAATACAAAGAGGGGTATTAAATTACATTTATAATCGAAAGAATAAAACATGAAGAACTGGATCCCATGAGTTCTCCAACTGGAAATCTCGGCAAAGAACAAAAGCCAACCCAACGGATCAAGATGCACGTTCCACCCAACCATGTGATACCCGAAAGCTCACCCCCCGTGCTAGGAGATAGTAACAAGGATTCCTAGGCAAGACCATCTACCACAAGACATAGGCTACACAAAACTGAACTTAAATAAATAAAAGTACACATCACATATCACAATGGTTACATTGCTTCCAAAGTTACATAATAATTTACATCACTGATATGAACATACTACTGACTTAGGAGAAGTGTCATCACAATGTCACATGGGATATCCTGGCAAGTCTTCCTAGGTCCTGGCCCCCATCTTGGGTTATCCTGGTAACCTCTAACGACTTCCGGCCCCTCATGTAAAGTAATGCGGAATCAGTTGCCTCTCGTAGAGACGAGACAACAATCTTGTCATTCCAGGCCTTCTCGTCTCATCCCAAGTCTATAATAGCCCTTGGGTCCATGAGCGAGGAAAAAGTAATCTTGTTAAGGGTTTGATGCAGCCTAAGCCTCTAAAAGTTTATTATGTTATCACTGAATTAACTAACTTGCAAAGAGTTTCCCTGACACCACTTTGTGTGTCATCCCTCATTGCAAGCCACTCCTCTAAGAGAACACGTGGAGTAAATCCACACTCAAGGGTACACAAGTGTGACCTAAGGAGAATGACTCCTATTCAAGACATCAAGTCCACATATCCTGTTCACAATAACTGGGTTAAAGCTAGATAAGGTTTGAAGCACTACCCAAAGAATTCCAAAGGTTGACTATCCAAATGACAACCCAAACCAATAATCGAACCCCTATCTGGAAGACTTCAAATCATTTACTCTATTTTCACAACATCGAGAAAGAACAAATAAACACTAAAAGTATTTTGAGAAATTAAATAAGCTAAAGTTAGGATTTCCTAAATCCAGTCAATCTCAGTTTCATTTACTTACATTTATCCAATTAAATATACTAAGTTTATTTCACGACGTTGAAATATTAAAAGAACCAATCATCTACTCTAAGTTTCACAATTATATTCCTTAATCAAAACATTTTAATAAATCACGACATCTGATTAAAATACATCAATCAACTAAATCTTATCTATACTTGATTACAAATATATTGCCAATAATCTACTTAAAAGTATATACTCAATGTATATACTATTAAATATTTATATATTTAAATATCTAAAACACATTGATATTAAATCGTTTAATTCAACTAAAAAGCATCAAATATACATATACACATTATATATATATAAATTATATATACCAATAATAAATATTATTTAAATATTAAAATAATATTTTATATATATACATATAACATATATATATTATATATATAATATATATTTAATATTAAAATAATATAAAAAAAATAAAATACGAAATTAATTTTTTTTAAAACAAATGCAGCCCACACTTGGGCGCGGGCCCCTCCCTTATGGGGAAGGGTGCTGCCAGCACAACCTCCCCCATACGGAGGGTGTTGTTTGGGTAGCGTCGCTGCCTGTAGGCAGCGGCGCTGCTTCCACATAGCACCTCCCTATGGGGGGTGTTGCATGGGAGCAGCGCCTCCCACATGGTGTCGTGGGGGGGTGCAAGGCTTTGACCCTCCCCTCCACTGCAAAATAAAATTTATTTAATTATTATTATTTTTAAACTTCAACACTGCTAAACAAAAAAACACAGACAAAAAAAAAACAACAGGGTATACCCTGTTTCTTCCTGTGCAATTTTTTTGTTTGAAAATAGAATTTTTTTCCCAGAAATAAAGTAAGCAAAACACAGTATATTTATAAATATACTTGTTTGTATATTTACATATAATGAAATATATGCATATATACACAGGTATATCTATAAATTTATATACCCATAAATCCATTTTCAGTCATATTGTGCAAATGAACACAATTTTTTTGCAATAACAGAATTAAATTTGTAACACAACAAGGGTTGAGAATATCAAATTTAAAATGAAGATTTATGTGGGTTTTCTTTCTAATTTTCATTGTGATAATTTTTTTTGTTTTCATTTCAAATCCAACAACAAATTTGCAAGTTTGGAATCATTTTACATGAGTTTTCTTTGCATCTAAAATGGCATTCAAAAGTTTTTCAAATAACAACAAGAAATTAGAAGATTATTGCAAAATAGAAACAAGAAATGAAGGTGAACCTGGTGTTTTCTCCCCAAGCTTTGAAGACTCCAACAATGGTGATTCCAATCTCCTCTCCAACTCCAAATTCAGCCATAGCCAAATTCTCCACCAAAATCAAAAATTGCAAAACAAATGAAATTTCATTTCTTACATAGAACTTTCCCCAAATTTGGTCAAACCCCTAAAATATCCCACCCACTAAATTTATTGGGCTTTTCGAGGATATTTTCTATTTTTAAAATTTTAAAACAATTTGCTTTCAAATTTTCAATTCATGCATTTCAAAATTTCATGATTTTATTTAAAACTAAAATCTCAAAGTTGCAAGAATATGATTTATTCAAAAACTCAATAAGTGAAATATAATTCACATTTCTATTTTTATTTTAAATTTTATTCTAGTATATAACATGATTCGCATTTCCATTTAAATTTGAATCTAAATAAATAATAATGGCAAGATAACTATTTCAATTAATTTATGACCATTTGCCTAGTTTATTAATAAACTAAATTTTATTTTATTAATTAAACCCAAATAATCAATGCAATAAAATAATATTCAACATGGAAACTAGATATGTTAAATCATCACTTTATCCATACCCACCATTTAATAGCCTTAAAATACGAATTGAAAAATCTAACCAGAGAGGAATGAACCAATCAAAACTGTTAAACCTGACGACAGCTATGGCTAGGGTGACGACTTGACACGGAAACCTAGCTACTATCTCCCAATCGATAACTATTGGTAAATGGACACGCTCGAACCTGTGATTCCTGGTGGAGTCGATGTCTTGTACCTGTTAACCTGCAACCAAAGAGCATATCGAATGTGCAAATATATATACATAATAAGACACACCGTGAAGCGGAAGTATCAGAATCGTAGGGCGCTCGCAAGCGAGTGATACAATCCCATCCCCTTTACCAATACAGGCTCTAAAACTGATGAGTCTAACAACCACAATATAATTAAAGCATAAAACATTTTAAATTAAATAATTGCTATGCAAATACTAAACATGCCATAATGATAACATCTAAATAAAACCCCATCACATCAAAATATAATGTTTACATCACTTAACAGATAGCGGTCAAAGGTAACCAAGTATCAAAATCAAAGTGCTAACAGAAGTGAAGAATACATAAAAACACTAATTGATCAAAAGAGAAAAATGGAGGGGTGCTACAGTTATAGTCATATTTGACATTAGCATAGTTGGCTGAATTATTGGTCTTATTTCCTAAACTGGAGGCTTTTCCTTTTCCATGGTCATGAATGTAATAGATCAGTAAAGACCTTGTGATTTCTATTTGAGGATGTCTATTTCTACCCATTAACTTCAATAGTTCCATTTTCCACAAGATCCTGTATAATGTTCTTCAATTGTCGACATTGTCATAGATTGTGTCCCTTAGTTTGATGGAAATTTCCAAAAGCATTGTCATCCCACTAAGAGGGTTTAAATTATAGGATCATATTGTTTCAGCTCAGGAAGTTGTATGAGGTTGTGTTTTATCAGTTCTTTAAAGATTGATTCAATTGGTTCTCCTAGGGGAGTGAATTCACATTTTGGAAACTTCCTTTGTGGTCATGGTTGTTGTGTGTTTTGGACAACATTGAAAGTTTGGTCACTATTGTTGGGTGTGTTGTTAGAGGAGTTGTATCCTCTAAATGTAATGACTAGTCATGTGTGTAGGGATTTAGCATCGACAATTCCATCATTGGTTACTTTCTTGTTTCGAGACCAAAATTTTTCCTATCATTAGGGGTGCTTTGAACATTTGGATTTCTATTTGACATCTTGATTTCACCTTTGTCAATGAGAGCCTTTTCAAGTATGATAACCTTTTCTACTAGTTCCACAAAAGAAGTGAAATAGTGTACTCTTAGGTCACTTCTCAATTTTGAATTAAGGTTTTCTAGGAATATGGTGACCTTTTTCTTTTTTTGGGTATTTCAAAAGGGTATAGACTAGCTAGACTCCATCTTTGGAAGAAGGTGATAAAGTTCTCTCCTTCATCTTGTGTGGTGTGACATAAGGTTGCTATTGTGATTTCATTATCAATGTTAAAGGTGAAATGTTCAATAAAAATTTTCAGCAAGTTCACCCCATGACCTTATGCCATATGGAAGTTGATAAAACCACTCAAATGCTATTCCAACAAGGCTTTGTGGAAAAAGTATCATGAGATATGTGGGGTCATATGCAATGTCTATGCACATTGTGGAAAATTCCCTTATGTGTTCAATAGGATTACGCTTCCCATTATAGTTAGGAAAGTTTGGTATAACATATATCCATGTTGGAAGGGTTTCATGTATAAAGCTTTGTCAAAGGGAAATGGGCATAAGTCTTTTGCTGAGAAACTCTTTTTACTAGACATTGCCATGTTGTCCATTTGTTGTTGAAGGGCTTGTATTTGTGTTTGCAGAACATCCACTTGTGTCAATGACATGTTGCTTGTATTGTTGGGGTCTACGTAAGTGTTTTGAAACCCAGCATTATGTGACAAATTTTGGTTCTATGTAGAAATCAAGGGTAGATTTTGGTTTGGAATGTGAGATAATAGATTTTGGTTTGATGTTCGTTGATTGGGAACATGAAAATTTTACGAAGGATCGGGTTGGTTCCCAAATTGTATGAGAGGTATGTGTCCCATTTGTGAAACCCCTATTTGTGGAATGGCACTAGTGGTGTTGATGTTTTGTATAGCATTTGTCGTGTTTATGCTAACTTTAGGCCTTTTGATTCTAGTATTGGTACTAAAGGGATTTGACGATGATGCCTCTATGGTAAAATTAAGGCCTTGTGTCATGCTCGATGTACCAAATGGTGATGTATGTACTATTGTGGCACTTTGGGTAGGTACTCCAAATGGTATTGCTACAGTTACTTGAGGAATAGAGCCACTAGAAGTTGTCATGTTTTTCCCTTGGGTAGATGAAGTTTGCAATTTATGAATGTAAAATCTAGGAGGTAATGTGGCACCTTCTACTAAAAATTTTTCTAGATATCGTTGGGGATCATGTACCAAGTATTCATCTACAAAAGAGGCAAATTTTGGATCTTGGGAAGCAACGTCTAAGTCTTCAACTATAACACATCCTTGTTGGTCTCTAGTGAAAAAAATTTCCAATAAGGTTTTGTGTGGTCTTGATGTCCCTGGTGGGGGGTTTGAAAATGGATTGATAAAGTCTTGTGGGTTAGCCATTTCTCTTTGTTTCCTTTTGGACCTTGTTTCAACGATGTAAGATATGCTCAAAATGCAGATGATGCAGAACTATGTCTATGAATGATATGATTTTAGTCTATGTTTATTTGGGTTTTCAGATATAAGGAGTGAATGATAATGCAACTATGTTTTTGCTATTTTTCTGGAAAATAAGGGATTTTCAATGCTAATTAATGTCTAAAATGATGGTGTCCTAAAATGACTATGTCTAAGTATGCTAAAGTGTAGGAAAGCTTTTAAAGGTAGTCAACTTTGGGAGATTTGAGAAGAGGTTACTAGCCATCCAAAGGTTAGCCAAGAATTCAATTTAGTTTGTCAAAGGAAATTTTTTAAGAGATAAATTGAGTTCCCAGATTGGATTGACAAGCTAGAAAAGACTCACTAAAATGACAAAAGATAATTGGTGTGACAAGTTACTTAGTTCTATAACAATTTTCCTTGAACCAAAGGTTTATCCAAAGTATGGGAAGTTGGCCTATTTTAATCTACAAAGGTGATTGTCCTAAGAGTATGATTGATCTAAAGATAATGAGGACTCCTAAAATGCAACTAAGGTTTGCAACTAGTATGTCTATCACTACGACTAAATGATACTAAAAGGTGCAATGATGAAAAGTGTGAGAAAATATTTCTACTTTCTATTTAGAGATCACTATGAAAGGATAACCAAAGATAAGTTTTGATTGTTTGAACTTAGACTATGACAGTGGAATTTTTTTATTTTATTTTTAGGCAATTGTGGTTTAGATTTAATAGATGTGTCATTTTCTAGTTGGTTGTGGTTTACGATATCATATGCGGTTTATAGTAGTAGGTGTAGTTCTTAGTAACAGTTGTGGTTCATAACAACAGATGCAATTTTCAATGGAAAATGTGGTTTATAATAGTAAATGCAATTCATAATAGCACATGCAATTTACTATAAATAGGATCTGATTTTTCTAAAATTTTGGCAAAGTTTGTAGGTTTGTTTCAATCTGATTTTGATCAAATTTTGGTCAAAATAGAAGATGGTCAGGAAACACTTTGTTTTGGTTTGGTTTTGATGTGAAAACATTTGATTTAAAACAAACAAGTATGATCATATGGTTGGCTAGGACAATATTTGTTGAGTTCCCAATTGGATTTCTCCAACCACGTTGATTTAGAGTAGATGATTAGAAGCTTGGTCACACTGGCTCCCCTCCATGGCACTCACTTCTCTAGGTCAACCAAGCTTTGAGTTCTCATGAATCTCCCATGAAAAACTCTTCATCTCTACTAAGAACCATGAAAATATGGGGGTGGCTTCAAAGGTCCAACCTCTTGCACCAACAAATAGAAGGATTTTGGCAATCTACAAAAAATGGATTTTAATAAGGACACCCATTTAGATGGCTATACACAAGGCAAGATTAGCTTTGATAAGGAGGTTTTCCAGCCTAGAGAGGTTATGCTCTATATATTTCAATGTACCACGTGGGTATTGAGGGAATCACTTTTCTATATAACACATCCACACTTGTAATGAGAAGTTTTCCATCAACATTCACATTTATATACTGGTTAGGAGTAGCTTGGCTTTAGATCATTACCGGTTTGAGTCATCTTGGGGTGAGTACTTTTTCCCACCAAGAAAAGCCCTCTAGAGTTAATATCAATTTCTCTTACACCTAGGATCGCACAAGTGCACAAGGGGAGAGGATACATTTATTATTAAATGGATACTTTTTATTATTAAATTAAGATTTAATCTAAACAAAGTGTGAAAAAGCACCAAGCATAGTAAATAGTTGTTAATTTTAAGCACCAAATGAAATATGATCTTAGTTATACAAACAATCAGTTTCAAAATCCATTCTTTGACAAACGTCCTGCATCAAATTTCATTTGTAGTTTCAATTTTAGCCTTCAAAAAATGAGATTTGTAGCATTAGATCTTGGCCAAATGAACTTGCAAAAAAAACATTAAATTTTTCTTGCCACATGTTGCCAACAGATTATCAGTAACCAGAAAATCCTAACCTATTGAACTGAAAATGCAAAAAATTGAATTATTTGCATAAATTTAAAAATAAACCCAAAACTAGGTAGTTGCATCATGTAATGATAGATGCGGTGCACGAGATGGATCAGATGCATTGTAGGAAAATCAATTGTGGCTTACAGGATGACATTTGTGGTGTGGTACAATGGATATGGCTTGTGTTGTTGGCGGTTGTGATGAAATAACTGGTAGATGTATCACTCTGTCTTGGCGATTGCATTGAATCGTACAAAAAACCTGCAAAACATAGAAAACCGTTTGAAATTTGTAAAAAAATTGTCCTTGGCATCGGGTTCACTAGATGTAGCACAAGGAAAATTCCACGATTAGCAATACAAGCATAAATCAAACTAGACCTAAGCTAATAATAGAGAACAACATAAAACTATAAAAAAAATGCATAAATGAATGATTTTACCAAACACACATGCAAATCCATGAATAACCTCCATTAGCCTTCTGTATTTCACTCCAATATGATACTAGCCCTCAGATTTTATTTAAGTATGAAAATATGGCCTCATGATAATGATAATAGCAAAACATTGAAGATTCTAAAGTTGCTTCCAAAACTCATAAGATTTCGAGAGGGGTAAAAATGGTAGTGGTAAAGCCAATTTATAGAAAATATGATTTTTGAATGACAGGCTTAGATCAAACGATAATTAATCGACAATTAAGGTTAAAATATGTGACATGCAATAGGGTTAGGGTTGAATTAGTGTAAGTAATAAAGCTTGAATGGTGGAGATTAAATTAAATAGTAATTTAATCATTGGTGGAAATTAGTTGAGACACAAAATTATAAAGATTGCATGTAGGAGATAAGATTGACATAGATAAAATGGTCTAATAGAGAAAATCAAATTTGATCTTGTCTAGATAATAGACTGATCAACACAAAGTTTGTTTGTTATAGAAAACCAAATATTATCTCACTAGATAGCTAAATGATCAAATTTTATCTAGACTTAAGTGATAAATGACTAATTAAATAATAAAAGTATTATTTAATTATAGAAGATTGTGATAAGGAGGAATCATTTTGAATTTTATGATAATTTATTCCAAAACTCAATATTTTGGAATAAATTAAATAAATAAAGATTTATTTAATTTTGGAGAGAAAAGGCTAGCGTATAATTAAATAATTAAATTGGTAATTATTTAATTATAGTAGAAAGTGTCATAGGAATTAAATAAATAAACATTTATTTAAGTTTAGAAAGAAGGTAGACTTAATTAGCAACGCAATTAAATAAATAATATTTATTTAATTAATCAAGGAAGAATAAAGATAAGAATGAATTAAATAATTAAAATTATTTAATTAATATTGATCTCATCTAGATAACAAAGTGATCAACACAGAAAGGCTGTTCACTAGAGAAAATAAAATACTATATGGACTTGAGTGATTAATGACTAATTAGATAACTAAGCGATTATCTAATTATAGAGGAATATGATATAGATAAATCCTTTTGAATTAAATGATTTCTATTCAACATTCAATATTTTGAGATTAAATTAAATAAATAAAGATTTATTTAATTAAAGAGAGAAAAGGTTAACGGATAATTAAATAATTAAAGTAATTATTTAATTATAGTAGAAAGTGTTGTAGAAATTAAAAAAAAAACATTTATTTATTTTTAGAAAGAAAATAAGTTTAATTAGTGATGTAATTAAATAACATTTATTTAATTAATCAAAGGGAAATAAAGATGGGAATGAATGAATTAAATTATTGAAATTATTTAATTAACAGAGGATATATGGTCATAGGAAATAATTAAATAATTAAAATTATTTAATTATGAAAAATGAAGATGAAAGAATTATGAAGAAATTAAGAGTTGTAGGCCTAGGCCAATTTTTAGTGTCTACAAATGTTTTACCACTCTCCTCTCCTTCCACCATGTCTCCATGAAATTTCACTATTTCAATGCCTTCTGTAAGACACAACATCACTACAATCTTATTTCTTTCACTCAAAACAATATTAGTGTCATTATCAAGAGACTCATTTTCTACTTTCCCTAACAAGGAATCATAGTCACAAATCAAAACATCTTTATCTCCACTTTTCTCTAACAAAGATTTGTTAGAAAACTCTTCATTTAGCTTCACTTTACACTCTTCAAATTCAACTTTGTCAAATAGATCTACTACTACAAGAAAGTCTTCATCAAAGAAAATATCAAAATTAGATTTTACCTCACCTTCTATTGCAACCTTCGTCTCATTTGAGATTAACTCATCCCATTCTCTTTCAATAGATACCATTTGCATCAATAAATCATGCCCTTCACTTTCTTCTATGTCCTTTAAATGACGCTCTTCTACTGCAACTTCATTATACTCACATTCATATTCATAAAAGCATTTATTAAAATTAAATTTTACCTCAGTATCCTCCATTGCTACAAATTTTTCTTCCCTTGTAATAAGTCTTTCAATATGAATGAGTAAATCATCCTTCTCAACTTCATAGGTGTTCTTTAAAGAAGTATCTTCTATTGCTGCAATATTTGTAGTCTCATCTTCCATGTCTTTCAATAGACATCCCTTAGGTTTAGGTTCTTCAATATTTTCATACTCATCCTCTTCCTCTTCCTCAATGTCACATGCATGACACTCTACTACATCCTCTTTCTTTCCCACATTCAAAACATCATTAGAAGGATAATCAAAATTAAATTCAACTCTTCTCTTTTCTCATTTTCTCCTTTCAATCTTTTTTCTTAATTCATCCACTTTTGTTGCAATTCTATCATCTCAACTTTGATTTCTTCTTTCTCTCTCTCTAATTCTCTCTTTGATTTTCTTAAGTCTAGGAATCTTCAAAATCCATCCAATGAAAAAAAAAAATTTCTTCTTCCTCTTTTCCATTTTCAAAGCCTCACAAAGCCTCAACATAAATCTTCAAATTCTCAATTTTTACTTATGTAAACTTCCTGCTTCAGCGATCTATTTACAAAACCCTCTCTCAATATTCATCAATATTATTGTAAACTTCCTCCTTCGATAATGTTTTCACAGCCATGGGAACTTTAGTTTCTTAAACCATCTGAAAATGTCTTCTTGTAGGTTGCACATCCATCTACAAACAAAATCCACACACTCTCCACCCTCCAGTCCTAGTGCAAACTGCTTCCAATTGGTGCTTATGTCCGAACTCTTAGGAAATCCCACTCTAATACCACTAATGTAAGAGAAACTCAACCCTCATTCTCAAACTCACAACAAAAACATGCAACTCAAAAAATTGCAAGAAATTAACTCAAATCTGCTAGAAATGTCTCATAATTCTCATTCAAAATCCCCTAAATTATTACAACTTCAAGGCATAAATGAAAATAAATTCATTTACAGCCATATGGGTTGATGGATTCCATTAAAAATATGAAACAAAAATGATAAGAAACAACAAGAAACAAATACAAAAAAAATTCCTTCAACAAATTTTCTTTCATAAGTTTTTACTCCTACAACCTGCAAATCCTCAACTAAAACATCTACTAAAATTAAACCATGAATTCTCAAATCCATTCACTTATACAAATACCTCTTCAAGAATGAAAAAACATATTATTTTTCCTCTCCCAACAAGAAGATATGCCTTAGAATGATGAGCTTCAAATTTGGAAACAACCCTTGAAAATGACCAAATAAAGCATATAAATTAACTCCTTCACACCTTTCTTGTAACTCCCAATTTGCTACACCAAGAAATATAAAATATTATTTCAAACATAAATTTAAAATCATTAAATTCTAAAAAGAATCTTTTTGTAACCTCCATCCATGATTAGCCAAGAAAAAGTAGCCACCTCCTCACAAATAGGAGTCAAACTTGGTAAAAAATCAACAGTTACACAACTTGGGCGTTCAAATCTTCCATGATATAGTTAAGGGGATTTAACAAGTTTTCCCCACTTGTATTTCCTCAAAAATCCACATCTTAAATGTATTTTTTCCTTTTAGAACCTCAAAAAATAAAAATTTACCTCCTAAACTATCTCCATCCCTACAATTTTTGCAACAATATAATAAGGATGATTATTTTAATTCCATATTTTAGCCTTAATGTCACATTTATTTCTCACATAAAAAATTATTAAAATCAAATTAAAATCACTCCTTTTTTTTGTTGATCTTGATTGCACTTTCACCTAGGATGCTCCTGCCTCACATAACTATTATCCTTTAATCCAGCTGTGCTTGATTCATAAGATAGCCCTACGAAATTTGTTTGTTTCATAGTCATGTGCACTCTAAGCATGAAAAATGAGGAAAATATCAATCTACCCTCATGTGTGGTCCTCTATCTCGAAACGTCTTCCGAAATTTAACCCTTGTTGGTTTGTTAAGAATCCCTCTTTTTATCCAAGTTGTGAAAATTTAGTTGTCAAGTGCTAGAAATCTTTTTATACTTGCAAGGTTGGGATTTTTCTCCGACCCTACAAGTCAAGTTTCAATTTTCTTGCAAAATTGGATATTTTTCCCAAAATTACAAGTCACTTGTAAAATCCTCAATATTTCCATAAATTGTAGGAATGCTTGTAAGTGCATCAATTTTTAATGCTCTTGTGTTTTGGTTTTCACGCCGATGAAATTAATTGTATTTTTAGTCTTTTTAACCAATTTTAAATGTCTTTTAATTCATTCTTCTTCCTCATTTTTTTGCCATTTTTCGTCCTAAACTTTGTTGAGATCTCTTTAAGAAACTGTTTATTGGATTTGAGTTGGTGTTCATGCATATTTTGAGGAATTTCAACCAATTTTTTCAACTTAGGGTTTCCTTTTTATCTTTTGGTATTTTCACCCATTTACATTTTTTGTTGTTTTTATTTCTTAATCATTTAGGGTTTGTTTTAAACATGCATCTATATATCTTTAAAATATTTGACATTTTTGTTTCTTCTTGGTATATTTGTGTTTTCATCCATCAGTTTTCTCTTTATATTTTGACCTTTCTACAAATCCTAGGTTTTACTTAGCCTTCATTTTCCGTTTTAGTGTTTTCCTAAACCCATGTTTTGTTCCATTGAATTTTGTAGATGTGTTCCTATTCTTCTTCAATTTTTTGAACTGCAAGCTACATAGTTTTCAATGGTAAAGCCTATGTATAAAATCATTTATTATTCCTTGCTATGTCAAAGATTTTTATCAGCAATATTTGACTAATCCCAAATAGGAGTCTGATTTTAAGTGCAATCTTTACCTTCAAATTTTTTTGACCTCACATAACATACTTTGTGTAAACAACAATTTCCCCTTATAAGATAACTGATTGATATACCCTTGTTGCATGGTTGGGGAAATTCCCCAACCCTACAAAGAGTTATCTCTTCCTATTGTAAAAGTGGCCCTAAACCCCAAAAATGCAAAGCTGCCAAGTTTCTCCCTTTTCATTTTGGAAAAAATTCTCAAAAGTGAAAACATTCTAAGTGTCGCTTGTAGAATCGACATTCTTTGTCGAACATACAATACTGTTGTTTCTCATTTGTAAAGTAATATTTTTTCCTTGAACCAACAAATAAAACCAAGGATGACTTGTGAAATCAAAGAATTTTTCCGATTCAGAAAAACCATCAATATACCAATTTGTAAAGTTATAATTTTTTCCCCAACCTAACAAATAAAACCAAATATGACTTGTAAAAGCAGGGATTTTTGCTGATTCAACAAAAAGAAAACTACCTACTTGTAATTTCAGAGATTTTTTTTGAAATTGCAATAACTATTATTCCCACTTGTAATTTCAATAATTTTTACCATTTTTGCAACATTTTAATAAAAACTAATGTCCACTTACAAATCCATTATTTTCAAGTTCATACACTTATTTCACGTGAAGTTTTCCTAATATTGAAAATTTTCTTGCTTCACCAAGCTAATCCTTTGCACTTCATTTTCCACGTCCATCACACTCAAACCCTAGTCTTTCACACAATTTCTCCATTTTTATATCTCACTTCTTTTTCTTGAATGCAATTTTTTTCCTAACATCTACAATATGTTAATCTTTTCATGTAGTTCCTTTGTGCACGTTTCTCAAGACCTTGCATCTTTATTTTTGCAAGCCTATTCTTCTATCGATGTTAGATCCATCTCCATCAAAGGGGAAAGTAATGAAGTACAAGTACCAATGTGTGCTTCCTCCTATAGTGGTCACATCAAATGTGGTTGAAATCAAAGACATAGAGATTGGTCATATAGATATAGGTGAGTTTGTGGAAATAACTGAAAAGCAGCCAATTACTAATGGGATGAAGTCAATAATTTACAACAACATACATCTTGTGGCTTCATTCCATGTGGCCACTCAGAATATAGAGTTCATGTTACAAGTTGCTTCTCATTATAGTAAGGATGATATGAAGGTTAAGGATTCCAATGGAAATGTGGTGATGGAGCTAGATGAAGACTTCTTCCATAAAGTTTTAAGGTGTCTAGATGTTGAATCATATGTGGAAATTTATAAGGAATCTACACAAGAAAAATATGATAACGATTTTGATTTTGTGAAGAGAATGATCAACAATAGTTGGTTTAAGGCTCCTATGCCAAGTGTCACTAGATGGCCCAAAAACTCTCATCATAGTGATTTTATTGAAGAGGTGAATGACCTCATCACTCTCCTTAGCAAAGTGCATGGTTTTCCAACTTCATATTATTTTAAGGGTTGGATGTATTAATACATCAAGCTCGTTCTGAGAAGAAATCAACATATATTTTGGGGAGAGGAGATTAGTAATTCTCTTCATGATTAATTGACTCAAGTACATACAACTCATAAGTTTTACATGACCTCGTACTTGGTCTATGTTGTAGCTTCAATGAGAAACTTTCCAAGTCTATCTTCTAAAGGTGACAAAAATATTACACCAATTTTCAAATACTTTCCTTAGATCACTCTCAAGGGAAGTATTAAACACTTCAAAAAAGTTAATGAAACCTTCTTTGGACCTCTCTTGTGTGCCTTTAATCCTAAACTAGAGAAAAAAAGGGTGTTAGATGAAGCATGGAAGAAAGTAAAAAAATATGGATACTAGTTTTTATAGTTTCCAATTTTTACTTATCTGAGAGTAGGATGCTTTGCAATCTATCCACACATGCTTCCTTAATATCCCAGTGACAAAATTTTCCTAATGGAGTTATGTAGGAAAATTATGGTGGTTCATAATAAGCAAATGGAAACTCATAAGTTAGGTTTCAAATTCCATTTAATAATTGGAATATACTCCCTTTTTTACCTTACATAAGGCAAGATCATTTGAATATGAAATGCAACAAGTTACAATCAAATTGTACAGGCCAAGAGCTAACTTTGACTACAAAGGTATGAAGTATCAAATTAAAATGAATTTCTCCCATGTGTGTCAAATCAAAGATATTTGGGCCGACATAAGGATTGAAAGAGAAATCAGAAGGATGGATTATTGCAAAATGAATTTAGATCAGATAAGAGAATTAGATCTTGTTGATGTTCTAGAGGACATGGAGGATGAGGATAATACTTTGAATGATGAATAAGAAAGGAAAATATTGCATCTTCTCCTCTTCCTTTGATCCAGTGGTCTTGAAAAGAGGTGATATCAATATGAGAAAGGTTCTAACTATTATTGGATAACACAAATGTCTGGTTGGATGAAATGGATCTCTAATTAAAACCTTTCTTAATGAGATTAGAAGATGAGGAAGAAATACAAGCAAGTAAGAAATCATAGTTAAGGACTAAAACCAAGAATGATGCTCCAAGCTCAAGTAGGGCCTAAAAGCCTCAGATCAAATTTGTAGTTAAGGGTGGAAAAAATATTGGGAAATCAACAAAGGAATCATCTTTAGAGGCTCAAAATGAGCATTTACACGATGAATAAAATGTGCAAGAAGAAGGGTAGATTGATCAAGAGGATCATGAAGAAGCAGAGATGTCTCCTCATGAAAATATTCCAAAGGAAAAACCTATCATCTCATCCTCTCTTGACAATGTTGTGTCCACTTCCATTACTCCTCCTATGACCACATCTACACCTCATGTCCTTGTAAACCCTCCTCGCACAGTCATGAGGGTTGTGGCACCTTCTATTTTGAATCTTTATGTACATTCTTTTCCCATATCATGATTTCCTTTCAAGAGTCCAAGACAAGGTTTAGACAATGTGACTAGTTCACCCATGTCATTACCAAGTCTGTCATCACCATCTTTTGATCTCACATCAACCTCTAGTTTGGAGAAATTTTTTAATGATTCTATGAAAGTCTCTAGAGCTCAAATTCCTAAGGTTACTTTTACTAACACATCTCCCATAGTGATTACCACCTTTGTGGATATAGCTGCTACATCATGTCTGATGACTACAAAACCTTAGGAGAGTTCACCATTGCCACCATGGTTATCTTCACAAGCACCTAATAGAAGGAAAGAGGCCATATCTCCTGATAAATTTGACTTTACACAGTTTTCTATCGTCAAGACTAGAACCAAAAATAAGGAAAATAATATTTCTAGAATGTTTTTTGATAAGGATGGTCACAAATATGCATAGATAGCTCATCCTCCTTTGGATAAAACTTATGAATAAGTAGATCTTGCAGAATATTATGTCACTAGGGTTGATTTGGGTAAAGTGAATCATGATAATGCAAAGGTGGATTTTTAGTCAGACTTAGATTCTATCATTGAGAAATATGACAAGGAAAATAAAATGGAAGATCATTACAAGGACAAGATAAAGCAACTCACATATGTATTGTAGAAGATCACTCAGTCTTTTGAAATCAGTGAACCTAAGGCAATTACAATTAACCTCCCATAATTCAAAAGGTGGTAAAGGCACAAGCTAGATGCAAGGTAGTTGTTGAATATCTTGACCATTTGAACACATTGGGTACAAAGATGCTAGGAGCAACTATGGGAAAGCTAGAGAAGATGGAAAACATAAGGGAAAAACTAGATGACACCGTG
The DNA here is from genome assembly GCA_007258455.2 of Sequoia sempervirens. Lineage (NCBI taxonomy): Eukaryota > Viridiplantae > Streptophyta > Pinopsida > Cupressales > Cupressaceae > Sequoia > Sequoia sempervirens. The sequence continues at coordinate 228,514,388 of VDFB02252616.1, read as the reverse complement.
AATGATTTCTCTCACTTGAGAAGGAAGAGATATAATTTATAAAGTATAGTCTTGGCTTAAAATGAGGAAACTCAAGATAGAAAAAATGGAGGAATTTGGGATCATTCCCAACCGAGATATCTACAAAGAAATTGAAAATTCTCAGTGAAGAACACAACTTGCAGCTGATAAATAAAATTGAATAAATTTCATGCAAGCTGTGAGATGATGATCAAAAGCTACTTCCCCCAAGCAATATGGTCCAACAGTTTATTAACATGATTTAGAAGGAGTTTAAAGATCAAGAATTTTCAATATCACTGATGGATCAAATTTTTGATCTTCAACTATCTTTGAAAAATATGTAACATTATATTAGGAAACATGAAAAATCCAATATTATTGTTATAGATTCAGTATCAAGAACCCAAAGAATCATCAAGCATACTTCGGTTCCAAACAATGAAGTGCATACAATCTTGAAGAAACATGGTGATTTCTTGATGCAGAATGTTGAAGAAGGCTGACCATGCCTTATATTAGTTTTCAAGTTTTAGTTATTTACAAGTTTTTGTAGTTAGTCAAGGAAAATTTACATTTCATTTGTTCAATTGTAAATACATGTAACAACTTTGAAGTCCTCCAATAATTTTGGACTCTATCATTGAATAAGTCAAAGTAGTTAGACTTTTTCCTAGGTTAGCTCTTAGCTATCACCTATAAATATGAGAGAGCTTATTTGTATTTGGAACCTTTAATCTTTTGAAGCGAAGTGCCACCAAAATTGTATTCCAACTTTGAAACTTTGAGTTCAAATTGTATATCAATTTCAATCAATAAGGAAGGAAAATTTGCATACCAACCTTTGTTTTGGATCAAATTAGAATGAGTGGGAATGTTATTATGTCTTTCTCACTATTTTATCTTATTATATGACTGGGTAAGTGGTATTTCATTATTTGTGATTGAAGGGAATTCAACCTAAGTTTTGTAGACTTTGTGCTATATGATTTACTTGGAATTGTGTACATGCTATTGATATCTTTTTGTGAAGAATTTTCAAGGCTTTAATCTTGAAATTATTCATTTGGTTCGTGGATATTTTTGTGGTGTGGATTGGAAGACTTTGTGCTCCATTTGCATCACTATTTATTGAATAGTTCTCATTGGGAACGACAAAAATACTTTGTGCTTTCATGTGTTTTTTTTTCTTGCATATCTTTTGGTTATACTGGTATTCTTATATTATGCTTTGTAAAATTAAGAATATTGGGAATTACTACTTTGGTAATTACTTAGAATTGTAGAGCATTATGAAGTAACATCATGGAACATTGTAAACACAATTTCTAAAAAAAGAGAAAATGATGAATGTGACACACCCCTGCATGGTTAAAATAGTGTAAATATTGTAAAGTCTAGTATAGTTTACTTTTCATTCAAGTAAGTAGTAAGAAGGGAGCCTCCCCTTTTTCAGAGGAAAGATTAATCTCATAAAAAATGTGGTTGAAATTCACATTTTTTAATCCATGAAGGGATTACAAAATATTCACCCAATATTTTTTTGGTGACTTCATTGGGGATACAAGCACACAATCAAAGCCTCATGTTTTTGATTGAAGTAGGTGAGTACTCTAGTGTCTTATTGTAAGCTTGTGTATATTTTTGTTGCTAATTTTTCCTTCATTTCAAATCTTCATTCTGGTAGACAAAAGTTATACACGAGGTCAAAGGGCACAAGGTGTGGTTGATCCATTTTTTAAAGAATTGTTATGGATACATAATAGTCTTCCTTCTCCTCCATGAGCAAGGTCACTATTGCAATGCCTTATGAGTTATTTTCCTTGAAGAATTAGATCACCACTTCCAAGTGAATCTTATTTTTTTCATAGAGTTCTACCTATTGTACTAGTAGTACTTGTTCAAGGTGCTATGATAGATCAACCACTTGTTGGTCCTTGTGGGAATGCTTTTGGACCTTTAAATTTGGCAAGCCATTTATATGAACTTTCACGTGTTTTGCATAAGAACATCTTGAAATTATATGGTGATGGTAAGTAGCATCTTGATGAACATATTTTTTCTTTCTATATTCTATGTGGTGTTCTTGGTGCTGAGCATGAGGATTTTTCTGTAAGGTTTTTGTTGAGACCTTACAAGGAGTAGTTGTGGAATGGCTTTACATTCTTTCTCCTAGTGTTGTTACCAATTGGAATACTCTTTGTACTAAGGTTGAAGAACACTTTAAACCTGCTAAAGATGTGCATTCCTTTTTATCACAACTTACAACTATGAGGAAAGAGGCATATGAACCCATGCATGAGTTTGTGGCCAAATTCAGCAAGTTAGTAACAAGGATTCTTGTTGAGGCTAAACAAACATCCCACAATCTTAAGTGTTTTTTCATCAAAATGCAACTTCTATAGGTAAGCTTCTTGTTGTGTAGGGTAGTCCTACCTAATATTGAAGTTGCTTAATAGCTAGATACAAGCTTCAAAGATGATTTGATACTTTCCAACAAAATATAGATAAATACAAATAGAAATAGAGGGCAAGCATCTAATTCTTCATCTTCTAATAACAACTCCAATTCTATGGATCCCATGGTACAAAGGCTAGCAAATGAGTTTTTAACATTGAAGAAGCAATTTTCTCAAGGATCATCTAATAGTTCATACAAGGATGTTCCTAGGAGAACTTTCCCGAATTCTTCCAATTATTTTGATAACAAAAATTAGAATCGTCTTCCTACATCTTAAGGCTTACTTTAGAGGATCCACCTACCAATGTAGTTGTGAGATATTATGAAGTAGAGAAAGATGACTATGCAAAAATGGAATATCCTATGGAGGAAAATGTTGATCTATTCCAAGAAGAGGAAGTAGATCTAGTTGGTGACTCAAACATTGGTTATTCGCATGTTGAGAATGAATATGGTGATGAGGACCTTGTAACTAATGCATATGTTGTTTTCACATGGTCACAACAAAATCAACTTGATCAAGATCAAGTTGATACTCCAAAAGAAAAAGATAAGCCACCAGTAACTATTACAAAAAGGGGTTCTCCTTTGTGTTGTGCAGATTTCACACACATGCTCTATTGAAAGCAGGGACTCTCCCTTTTTTTTGCTCTTACATTTTCTTTTTGCAGGGTCTTGACTTCATCCCCTTAAGGGATAAGTCCCTTTGTCTGAGTCTTGATTTAGCCATGTGCACATTGACAAACTTGCATTTGAGATGCCCTCTTGCAACTTAGAGTCATGGTCTAACCCTTAGGAATGTCCTTCAAGTCAAAATGTGTGAAAATTAGGAAAAATTGGTTAAGCATGGGGGATTTTCAGAAAATACGAGTAGGCTCAAATTATCAGAACCTTAATCCAGTTGAATAATCTGAGGTACCTTAGATTATCCGAAATCTTCCATGGCATCATATTTCTGAGAACTTCAACGTCTTGTCACGCATTAATTAGGGGGTCATTTATTTCTCTAATTCAATATTATATTCAATTTTGCCCTCCTTTTTTCCCATTTGCATTTGATTAGAGTTGGAGAGCAATCAAATATTCTTCATTATGCATCAAAATTTTGCTTTGTTGATATTTCTTGCATGGATTGAGATCGTCCTCAGATTTCATTGTCTTTTCATCGACCTGTCTAGTGTGTTCCCTTTGGTTTTTCAAGTGTTGGAAGGTATGTTTTGATCATTTCCATCCTTGGTGTTTCTTTCATTGATCATATCTTTGGTTGATTTATTTCTTCGATTTTAGGGGCATTAGGATTTCACATTTTGTTGAGAATTTTATGGTCTATTGGTGCATAGTGAGTCTATTAGATTTTGCTAGGGCACGTTCGATTGAACATGGTAGGGTTTCCCGTTTTGGGAGTTTTTCCTTGGAAGGATCTTATTAGTGTTTACCCATGAGTTTGGATTGTGAAACTGAAGGGAATTAAGTCTTCGTGTGATATTCTATCAGTTCAAACCCTAGTTTGAAGATTCCTCTGACCATGAGTAGGGGTTTTAAAAGATTCAAATCCAAATGGTTAAGGAATCATGTGTAATTGCTTGAGGGTTGACATGAAAAATATTTCAATAATCAATATTGGTGGAATTTCATGATTTTAACACAAAATATTTTGAAACTTAACATTTCTCAGTGCCCTAGCAGAATCTCAAAAAATCTAAGCTGGCTCAGATTACCTGAGCCTTAATCAACTCAAATAATCTGAGGTGGCCTAGATTAGCCGAAGATCCCATGTTTGAAGATAATGAACTTAAGGAATGTTAGCCTTGGCCTTTATCTGATAATTCCAAGCTACCTAGTGTTTTTTGAACTTCAGAGAATTTGAGGTAGACTAAAATTTCAAAGTCTCTTCAAATTTCATGCTTAATGTTCACCTTTAGAGTTCATATTGATTTTGATGTTTGGATGAACTTGTGTGTTGATGGTTTAATGCCTTATATCTCATTAATTTTAGTTCATAAATGAAAGTAAGATGTTTACCTCTTGGTGGTTGATTTTGGTTAATCCAAGCTCACCTAGATTATCTGAATCCTAATTCGGTCGAAAATTCCAGGCAAGCTCAAATTTTCTGAGTTGTTTATTCTAGTTTCAAACTTGAAAAAAAGAGATTGATGATTAATTATGATGATTTTTTATGATGATTTATGTTCCTTAATGGTAAAATGTTCATGTTAAGAGTGATTACTTGGTCAAATTTAAATGTGTTATGATAGTGCTTTCCTTCTAGTGATTGTGGTCATGTGTTAACAAATGCAAGTAGAGGAAAGTCCAAATAAGACTACTAAAACCAAAGTCGCTCTAGCAAAGGAGGAGGTTAGAAAGAGGCAAGAGAGAATGAAGTATTATTTTAAGGGCATCTAGCTCGAGACAAAGATTTCCTCCACATGGTCAAGGACTGTAGACACCAACATGGGCCATATTGATTATGATGAGTTCCATTTGAGATTGTTTGGAAAGACACCCACCGAGCTTGCTCAAAAGATCACCCACACATGACTAGTACAAGAAGCAGGATTTCCACACACACAATTGTGTCCAGAGCTAGTTTTGGAGTGTGCAAAGCACTATGATCCTAGGACAAGGATCATCATTGGACCTTAAGGAAGAGTGATGGAAAAATTGAAAGAGGAATCAGTTGCAGAATTCTTTAGGATTTCCTCCCATCACAAATTGATTGAAGAGATAAACATTGTGGAATTCACGAAATTCTATGAGGAAGACCCTAATAGAGCCCCGGAGATAATGAACAATGCTTGGATACTAAAGCCAAAGCCACACTATTCAAAGTTTCCCAAGCAACTCCATAGGGGTGATTTCAAGGTGGAGTATTGTGATATCATAACTCTCCTAGGTAGAGTTATTGGAGTGGAAGAGGCACATATATTTCAACCTTGGATTTTCCATCCCATTACTTAGATTGTATCCAACAAACATTATCATTGGGAAAGGATCATCAACAACAATATAGATGCCCAATTGAGGAATGTGTAGGAGACCAACAAGTTCACCATGACATCATATTTGGTGTATATGCTGACACATAAGAATAAATACAAAGGTATCAACTATAAAGGATTCTTGGGGAAAGATAGGATATGGGAGGTGTATCCTCAATTGGAATATAAAACATTAAATTATAGAAGGGCTAATGATGCTTTCTTTATGTACATTCCTAGATTGTTGCAGGATGCCCTTCACATGAGAATCTTTGTAGATGCAATGGATTTGATAAAGAATTATGGTCAATGGTTTATTCAATTCCAAAGGTTTACATACATTCAGGTGCAAGGATCATTGGTTGTTCCCCTCAAATTACCTAAGTATCCCACTAACAAGCTCCTCCTATTAGAACTGAAAAAGTAGATGATTGGTTTTCAAGAAATTTTGTAGAGAGGCAACATAAAGAAGAAAGGGTTGGGATCTAAATTCCCATTAAGAATAGGAGGATTGGAGGTTTTCCCTTCCATTCAAAGTGCCCAAAATTCTAAGAAAGAAATGACACAATTTGAATTGTACTCCCATACCAATAGAGAAAATTTTGATCCTTATGGGAAGGCTTTTGAGCAAGCAAATAGAACTTTCAGGCACAAGGATCATATTGAAAATTATTGGGAAAATTGTAGAGATGAATGGGAAGTCATTAGAAGAAGATTTTCCAGACTACCTTTGAGATTAATTAGGTGGAAGATGATGAAGCAGGTCTCCTTCAACACGATGACTATGAAACATATAGAAATAGGCCCCCAATAAATTGGTTTAAAGAGGAGATAACTGATTTAAATCAAATCACTAAATCGGTCAAGAAATACTCCAAGTTGTGGGTCAAGCATCATGTTCTAGAATTGGAAGCTGAAGGTATTAAATTCACTTATGATCTAATGGGAGACATGGAGTCTCATGATGAAGAAGAGGTTGAAGCTATTGAACCCCATGGTGAGGAAGCCATTCAATAAACAGTGTCAATTAAGAGAAGGACAAGGAGCCAAGTGAAAACAAAAAGGGTTCCTCAAGCTAAAGAAAATGTTGAAGAAGGAGAGGCCTCACAACCAGTAAGGAAGAGAAGGATAATTACTAAAAGACAAAAGGCTACAAAGACCAGAAAGAATGAGGCTACCATAGATGCTCCTTTAGCTGCAAAGGTAATAGAGTTGGAAAGTTCAGGGGAGAATCCCCAATTCTATGTAAGAAGGAATTATCCCAAACAAAAGGTTGTTCAAATAGAAGTAGGAAAGATAGTGGAAGAAGAGCTAGAGGATGAATAGACACTGATGGATGATGCTGAGAAGGGAGCAGCTCTAGGAAATAATTCTCCTATCCTTTCTCCACCTTCACATCAAGATGCATAGGTTTCCGAGGAGGAACTTCCAAAGGAAGGAAATATATAAAACAATCTTGAGCAATTAAATGAAAAAGATGATAACATTTCCACTCTTGACAGTGGAGAATGGAGAAAGTTTGTGCAAGAAATAGGCCAATCAACTTCTGGAGCTGAAAGAAAAAATATAGAATCAAAAGTTGTACAAGGAAAATTGATAAGATTTCCTGAGAGGGTGATAATGGATGAGCCACAAAATAATCAAGAGGAAGAAGCTGATAAAGAAAAAGATGTTGTAGATAGTCCTAATTAGGACAAAGAAGGACAAGAGAATCAACCAGACATTGAAAGAGATGTTGAAGTGAATGTAACTGATAGTCCTCATAGGGAGGTGACAACTGAAGCATCTACAACTCTAGACTGGTTGGAGAAGAGGCTTAGCAAGAAGCCAATTATTGTGCAGGAGGAGACCCCAAGTTGGGATAAGTTTCTTGAGCAATTTGGGCAACCAAAACAGAGAAAAAGAGCTAGAACTGTGTCTAAAATTATAAGAGAGGAATTCAATAACATGGTAGTTCATGTTGTTGTTCCTCCTTTAGATAAGTTTAAAGATGAGCTTAGGTCTTCAGACTACAAAGTCCAAACAATAAATTTGGGGCCTACAACTAAAGAACAAGAGAAGGAAGAATTACAAGAGTCATCTCAGGCTATCTTGAGAAAATTAGATAAGGAAACAGAGGAGAAGGAGAAATTGCAAAAGCAACTGAATGATGTGTATAAGTATGTGCGACACTTGATGAAACCTCTACAAAATATGCGTAGTGAAGGAGTTGTTCCTGAAGGATTCTTGTCCAAGGAGGAAATTAATGAAATTGAAAGATTAAAATCTTCTATGAATTCTACACACAATTGGCTAATGGATGTGAGCAGTAGGGGAGATGAGGCCATTGAGAAAATTTTGAAGATATACACTAATGCCTCTAATTTTCTTGAACACACTTCTCAATTTGTTTTTGATTGTAACAAGATTGATGAATCAACTACAAGTGAATTGAGGAAAATTTTGTAGGTGTCTAAGGAAGACATGGCCAAGTTGAATATCTTCTCTCAAGATGAAATTGGTAAGATAAAGGAATGGGTAAAGTCTGGAACTATAGGAAGGATCTTCTCACTAAAGCATTGAAGAAAATAATGAAGCTCCAGGGAAAGATGATGGAGATATATAATAGTTGCATCACTTTTCTGGAGATAGTTACCAGTAGAAATAAGTTTGGGTAGAAGAATATGAATATTAGCAGGTTACAGGCATGGTGGCATGAAATTTATGCTCCATCTAATGGTGCTCCAATTGCTAAAGTGAATCTAGAAGATTCAACCATTTACATTTCAAAATTGGATAAGTATCATGAGTTACGAATAGAGTGGAATAAACCTATGCCTCAATATCTAGAGGAATTCAAAAATCATAAAACTAGGGTTAAATTTATTCCAGTTCTAGACCCAGAAGATATGAGGGAAATATTGGAGAAATCAAAAGAATTATTTAATAAACTGGGAGCCAATCAGGAAGGAGAGAAAGAAGATAATCAACAAACAGTTGCCTAGTTTTTTGTGCCAGACATGTGACCCCAGCTAGGTAGGATAAGAAACATTGAATTTTGTGCCACACAAAGATGCTACTGGAGGATCCAGGTTGACCTAGATGAAGTTTCAAACATTAAATGCAAGAAATATTATTTTATTAAAAGAAACTTCTAGGATGATTTGTTTTGGCCGACCTCTTGATGTAACCCCAATTGGGCCGACCTGATGTGAGATTTCTATGAATTGGAAATTTTTCCTCATTTGTAAGGGTTATAAATCAGAGAAAGCTAAGTGATAGTGCAAGAGCTAGAGCTAGGAGTTAGTATTTTTTGAGAGCAAGTGTTGTAACACTAAATACTAGAATTGTTGCAACATTGGGTGATTCAATATAAGTAAAAACATTGTTCTTTGGTGCTCTTTCTTGTATTGATTTATCTTGCATGGTTCTTGTTATTCCATCTTTTAAGATTACTTTGAGGTCATTAGATATATGTTAGACTTAGAGCTAGTTTTGATGCAACGTTGTTTGTGATTTAATACTTGAAGTGTTTGAGCAATCCCTGGTCCATACTTTTAGAAGCTTGCTAATTGTAAGTTGTTGTGTAAAGTTAGCCTAGACCTTAAATTTATGTGCTAAGTTCAATCATGGGTATTTATTCATTTCAATTGCAAAATAGGGTTGATTTGAGTGAATGTCTCATGATCTGAAAATATTTAATTCCTTAGAAGATTGCACTATTTCTATGAGATTACAGATTATATCTGGTTTAAGCAAGAATTAGTTTTGAGGGATTGGTCAACTTTGACTATATTTTCATTTGCATTGTTGGTCCTAGGAATAATTTTAGTCTTACAATCTCTCTAAACCCTTATCTTTTTCTATTTCTTTTATTATCTAAGTTAGATTTAGAATTTTAAAGTATCAAAATATTACAAAATCTGATAAGTTTCAAGTTCTAGCATTTGTTTGTAAGGTCCCTTTGTGATTACCAACATTTTCACATAATTATCTGAGTTGTTTATGCATTTTCAAGAATTGACATTAGAGACCTTGGGGTTATCTCTTGAGGCTTGCTGATAGAGATTTACCTTTCAAGAGAGATAGGATATTATATTCTATCTGAGTTGTTGTGCAGAAAACACCATCAACACTTTGCCTTAGCAACCCAAAGATACAACAAATAAACAAGTGCTCCTCATCCTCCTATGATTCCTTCAACACCAAATGCCAATATCTAGGTTCCAAAGACCAATGTCCCTTTTGTTAAAATTATCAATGAAGTTACCTCATCCTCTTTGCAAAGTTATTTTCAAGCCTTTCATATTATTGAGCACACAAAGAGGACAAAAATACAAATGTATGAAGACAAATACCTCAAGACTAATCTTAATCAATTCAACAAGCTTGTCAAGTTTGTTAAAGATAAGGGAAATAATCCTAGTAAAGATTCATCTTCAGATATTCCTACTATTGTGAAGCCTAAACCTCCTCAGAATAACTTAGTTACTACTCCCCCATCTACTTCTAGAAGGATTGACATGTTCTATAATTCCTTGCTTGTTAGTGGCTTTAAGTTGAGTAATTTTGTTATAAACTCTAGTGCATCTGATAATTTCATGCCTGTCAAGGTAGATACTACCTTGGGTTTGAATCTCACAAAGAATTTTAGTCATTATTTCTCTATGGAGAACAAACAAGTACCTTTGATTAGGAAAATTAAGGATGTGTAGTTTGCATTCATTGCATTTCGAGAGAACAAGCTCAAAATGACAATCTTGGTAGAAGATGTTCTAGCATCCCATGGTATTTTACTTGGATGTAATTTCTATAAAGATGTAGGAGGAGAACTCAACATGGACATGTTAGAGGCTAGGATACCCATAAAGGGTGATGCAAAAGCTAATTCCTGAAAGGGAATCTAAATTTTTAGTAACTAAGTTTGATGACCTGAGAGCTCAATTTTTTTTTGATTCTATGAGTATGGGTACTTATTATTTGTAGACTGGTGAGGACATTGAGTCCTCATCCAAAAATCCCAAACATGAGTTGAAAAGTGTCGGCTTGAATCTTCACCAAAAATTGAATCATCTTCTGATGACTTGTCTTTTATGGATGGTGAAGCCTCATCAGATGAAGAAGTTATAGATTTTGAAACTACTAGCCTTGGTGATCCAAATGATATTTGGATAATTGAGTTTGATGGAAGTTTTTCTTCCACCAGTTCAAGAGCCAGGATTGTTTTCATCTCTCCAAAAAGGTTTTTTTTTCCTTTTGATTTCAAATTACAATTTGATAATACTAATGACATAGCTGAATATTAGGCTATGTTATTAAACATGCAAGTCGCAAGAAAGAAAGGAATGAAAAATATTCATGCTCAAGGTGATGCTGAGCTAGTATTTAGTCAAGTAAGAAAATTGTATTAAACTAAGAATGACAGGCTTAAGCATTACCACAATATTATTTGGGATTGCATTAAGGAATTTGATGCTTTCGATATTTTTGTAGTTCCAAGAGAGTGTAATGATTAACAAATTCAAGAGAAAATATCACGCTCTCTCCTTTATATTATCACATGAATGTTTGTAAGGGCTGCAACAGAATGTCAAGATGCCAAACCACCAAACAAACAGGGTCAATGTGCTCATACCAGATATAAACATTTCAGTACATTCTCAAGCATAGACTGCTAATCAAATCCAGATACTTCTAGTTGAAGGCCAAGGAGAAAAATAAATTAATATGGGTGGTAGGGGAATTTAATTACTCATTTTTTTGGGTATATTGCATTCTATTCAAAATATGTAGTTGGGGAAATAGGTTTTAGTTTGAAATGATCTAAACAGATCAATTTTGATTAGGATAATTCCGGGTGGTCGGTTGGTTGTAAATTTGATCAGTTCTTGTTTTAAAGTTAGTATCAAACTATGCTATGGGTTCCCCAAAAGTGGGATGATTTTGTAAGAACGTTCTATTTCTAATTGAGCTACAACCAAAGGTTTTCTTCCTGGTTCTTTCCTGTCAGTATGCTCTTTGAACCAAGGTTTGTAATATTTTTATTATATATATAATAAATTATAGTGGCTTGCCACTTTTTCCAAAAAAAATGATAGACCTAATTCCTTAGTAGTTTCAACCATGCTCCTGGTACCACATAAATATTTTCATGGTCCTACCTACACCATTGAGCTGGTTTTTCATTTGAGTGTTCTAGATAACTCTGAAAATTGACATATTTTCAATGATGATCATTAGATTGTAGCCTTTTTGGAGAAGGAATTTTTTTTTGATGAATTATACTTTGAAGGTAGTGATTCTCAACCCCAAGAATCTATCTCTAAAATTGATTTGGTTATTAGTGGAGTTTTTGTAGCTCAAAGGGAATAAGATTCCCAAGGGGTTGGTATCTCTAGAAAGACTTTTTGGAAAACATGATTGTTATGTCAAAAAGAAACAATAGCTTAATTCTGAATCATCTAATGAAGTTGAGAAAATCAACTTAGAAACTAAAGTGATTCCTAAAATGGTGAATATCTAAAAGTGTTGCACTTCTGAAGAAAAATATCATTTTGCTAAATTACTATGGCAATACATGGAAGTGTTAGCATATTCATATGAAGATTTAAAGTCCTTCCATTCAAAGTAGGTGCAACACGAGATTCCACTAAAAGCAAGAGCTTTTCCTTATAAATAGAAGAAAAGGAAATGCAATCCCAAGATTTCTACAACCATTCTTTTAGAGATCCAGAAAATGTTGAATGCAAGGATCATATTTTCTATCCACCATTCAACATGGATAGCCAATATTGTTATAGTTCATAAAAAGAATAGAGAAATTTACATATGTGTGGATTTCAAGAATTTGAATCAGTCGTCGATGAAGGAAAATTATGCTCTACCAATGATGGATCAAGTCTTGCAAATGATGACTAGGTTAGAGATACTTTCTATGTTAGATGGTTTCTCCGAATACAACTAGTTGAAGGTTAGTCTAGATGATCAACATAAGAATTCCTTTATAACACCATGGGGTAGTTTTGCATATCACATAATTCCTTTTGGATTAATCAATACCAGTGCCACGTTCTAGCACACAAAAGACTTAACATTTCTCGATGTCATGGGTAAGTTCATTATTGTTTATCTTGATGATCTTACAATATTTTCCAAGAAATGTCAAGATAATTTCAATCACTTCAGACAAATCTATGAGAGGTGCCAAAAACATGAAATTTCTTTGAATCCCAAGAAGTCAATTTTTGGGGTTACAAAGGGTAAACTACTTGGTCACATTGTGTCTAAGGATCCTGAAAGGCTCAAGGCTATCCAAGATCTTACTTTTACTTCAAGCAAGAAAGTAGTTCATTCTTTCTTTAGAAAGGCCAATTTTCTATGAAGGTTTGTACCATAATTTGTGGAGAAGACTCGTCATATTATAAATATGATGATAGGAAATTCTACATTTCATTGGACTATAGAAGGTAAAGTTGCATTCAATGATATTAAAGGCTATTGCACATGCACTAGTGTTAGTCTACCTAGACTACACTAAGGGTTTTATTATGTACAGTTATGCTTTTGAGCATACACTTTTAGTGATCTTGGTGCAAGAGAATAGTGAGGGGTTTGAGTCCCCTATTGTGTTCATGAGTTTTCCATTGAAAGCTCATGAATTGAAATATTCCAAAATGGAAAGCATGCTCTCATTGTGGTTAAGAGAGTTAAGAACTTTTGATTCTACATCCTTAATAGTCATGTCACTACAATAGTACCAGATTCTACCATCAAGTACATCTTGACATAGTAGGAGTTCAGTACAAAGAGAGGCAATTGGATTGCCAAAATGCAAGAATATGACATGGATATAAATCCTACTAAGTTGGTGCATGGTAGGGGTTTGTGCCATCTTAGTGTTGATAATAACCCTGATGAAGTTTTTGATTTAGAGGAGGTAAGTTCTAAAGATATTCCAATGGTTTTTTTCATTAGTATAATTGATGAGTGGTATTCAAATATCACTTTTTGACATATGGAGAATTCCTAAAACATTTGACGCATAAGGAGAAAAGAACAATCAAGATGAAGGTAGAAATTTTTGTCTTATGGGACAATGGTTTATACAAAAGAGGCTTGGATGGAACTTTTCTACATTTGTTGATAAAGATCAACAAAACAACTTACTATAATATTTCCATAACTTAGTGTATACACCTAAAAATGGTCTAGATAATCTAATTAATCAAATACGATTTATTTGATTAATTAACCCTTCTATTTTCATCTACTTATAAATAAATAGAAATATTTATTTATACAGTTCACTTCTAATTCTTCTATCTTTATCATATTATTTCATCTTAATTAAATAAATGAATTTAATACTTTTTTTTATTTAATTATCAAATTCTCCTATTTATTCTATCTTAATTAAAAAAATGAATTTCATACTTTGTTTTATTTAATTATCTATTTCTTCCATCTTAATTTAATAAATAGACTTCTATAGTTTTGTTTTATTAAATTAAATATCTTCTTTTCCTAAAAATTGAATAAATCTCAAATATTCAATTGAAATATATTCTACAACTATTTCCTCTTTTCACTCAAATCATATCCACCTACCAAATTAGATATGAAATATCTAATTTAATTCATCTCAACCTTCACGGGAAAATTTGGAGACAAATTGGAGACAAATTTGCAAGAAAACTTCATCTTCTTCCATTGATTCTTCCTATCCTCTGGCTAAATGTTTTTGTGGGGAGGAACAATCTCCATAATCAGCTCAGGCTTCTTCATCCTTGTTCAATTCTTCAAATCAAATCCAGACCCTTACTTGTTGCCACATCACAAATATGCTATTGGGAATCTATAAATACAACCTCTTTCTACAGGAAAAGGATCCCAACTTTGTGCAAACTTACTCTACAAAAATACCAATTGAGAAATCAAGCATCTTAGCCATAAGAAAGTATCATTTAGCAATCAAAATAACAAGAATTTTAGAATAGAATCAATATCATGGCTTTTCATTTAGCTGCATCATAATTTACTGTAGCTTCTTTCATCAAGTTTCATGTCAATTTAGATTACAATAGCTTCATCATTATCATTTAGAGATCAACATATAGGATTAGATTATTGTATTTAGGACCATCTCATTCTCTAGATTGGAATTTTAATAGTCATAATGCTTACCAAATTTTAGAGCCCAATGACTTAATAAATCTTTGGAGATAGAGAGCAATATGACACTTTCAGTAGATTCTTACTTTAAATTACTTTAATTATTGTTTGAATCTTTGATATAATATCTTATTGATTGTGTTAGTTGATCATTTGTGCATATTTTACTCACACATAAATTGGCGCCCACCGTGGGGCCCAAATACCCCATATTTTACATCTTTTTTCTGAAAAGTGTCCTTGCAGGCTTCTGACATTTTTTCTTTTAGCGTGATCAAGAGATTCTATGGTGCATATGATAGATACTTTAGCGCATCCGAGCACTATTTCAAAGCATCTACCTAATATTCCAATGCATTCAATGACTATTCTGGGGCATCTGAAGTTTCTATTTCACCAGACAAGGAGTTCTCTTTCAGTGCATAGATCTATTCTTTTAGTGCATCCATCAAATTCTTTAGCACATGGATCTTTTATGTTAGTGCATTGACATTTTGTTTTGGCGCATCTGATTACTTTTTGCAAAATTTTAAAAATACGAAGTTTAATCATTATTTTCTATATTTTAGGTATGAAATATGCTTGCCAAAGATAGTTGCTAGAAAACATACACCGGTCAAAGACAAAATTCACAAAAATTACTAATGGTGTTTGTAGGGATTTAATTTCAATTATTGTTTTTCCTTTGTTTAAAATAGTGCATCTAGATTAAGTAAAGGATTAAATTGAACACCTTGTCTACTATGGTTGAAGTGATGGGCCTATGCTCTCCCCTTCACTGGGTAATTAGAATGCTAGACTCACTTTTTATGCTTTATTAAATCCTTTAGAAGGCCTATCGTAGTGGGAAAAAGTACTCATCCTATGAGAACAACCTAAGTGGGAAATCAAAGCCAAGTTTTCCAACCCACTATAATCAAAAGTGAATTTGGGGAAACCCACAATTCAATGGAAGTGTGCAAGATAACCATCCCCAAAATATTTGTTCTAAAGATTGGGAGGTCTTTTGAGGGAGTTTATCATTTGCCGCTCCGAATGGATACCCTATCTATGAACTTTAGTGTAGAATTCAATTGTGCCAGTTTCCAAACACTTTTTATATCATGGTGCAAGGGGAGGGAAGAATTTTCCCCCAAGACACTCACCATATAACTATTAGAGACCCTAGCCAAAAGTGGAGGATTCAACTTTTGTTAAGACTCGGGAAAGGAAAAAAAATGGGCGC
Organism: Sequoia sempervirens; assembly: GCA_007258455.2. NCBI lineage: Eukaryota > Viridiplantae > Streptophyta > Pinopsida > Cupressales > Cupressaceae > Sequoia > Sequoia sempervirens. The sequence goes on along the minus strand of VDFB02252616.1, from coordinate 228,498,574 downwards.
CCTCTAGGGGGTGACGAGGTTGTGTGAGCTAACATGGTTGCAAGTTGTGGGCTATGATATTCTAAGTGACCTATTTGACATAGAAAAGTGCTTGAATTGTTTGTATTTGTGTCAAAACCTGTGGAAATTGAAAGAATCAGACCAGATTCTAGAACACTCACTACGTGTTTAATGCATAGAATCTGAAAAAACATTTACAAACTTTCTTTATGTCTGAAAATTCACTTTTCAAGGTATCATCCAATTAGATCATCAAAATCAAGAGATTTACCAGCAAAATACCATGTCAAAATGTTCATGGTTTAGAAAATTACACCCTAAAATCAATCCTTTTACTAAGAAAAAGAAGAACAAACAGACAACATTGTGACAAACTTCTAGTTTAGTGCATACACAATCTATTTTAGTGCATACACCTAGTTTTAGCACATCTGTTTTCCAAATAGCACATACAACCACTATTTCAGTACATCTGATTATCTTACAATTCATCTATAGTCTATCAACATAATTTACCAGTACCTTGGTGCAATCAATCTCTGTTTTGGCACATATACCCTGTTTGACAGTGCATTCACCGTATCTTTTAGCGCATCTAGAGTCTATTTTAGTGCATATGCCCTTTATTATAGCACATCCACATAACAAGAAAATAGAGAGTTATTTGAAACCCCTATCAAATAGTTAACACTAGAACTCGAGTTTTTAACAGAACAAAAACATTTTCACAGTCCAAATAGTTTCTTAAACTTATAAAATAAGGACCTTACAAACCAAACTCTATCAAATTAAACTAAGATCTTGCAACCTTAAAGTGTCTAAATCATCAAATGCAAATTCTAGATTATTACATTAAGTTTCTTTATCAGGATTTTGTCATCCTACAATCACGAAACAAAACAAAATAATCATATTTTTAACTTAGTCTCATCAATAGAATTTATCATTCTATTCGACTTAAGTTAATACCATTGGCACTCATCCAAACCAAAAGATCAAAGTTTAGTGAGAATAAAAACACTTTTATGCCAATTTTGACGAGGTTACAAAGACAAAAACTTAGAAAAAAAGAAATTGAAACACCAAATAACATGGCTGAAGAAAATCCCTTTCATTGATTCCATCAAAATTATGCAAATGAAATAACTCAAAAGGATATCCAGACAGGACAACAAGATCCCAATTTCCATAAATTTATGGAAAAAAATTTAGAACAAGATATGGAAAAATACCTTTTGATGCTAGTTGAATTTGGTGTAAAAATTCCAAAGGACTTTGACATCAATCGACTAAAAGAAGAACCTAGAGTAGCTGAAACTGAACCACAAAACACATAAAACACAGATCAAGTGGTTGCCCTAACACATCAAATGCAAAAATTGCAACAACAACTTCAAGATATGCAAAAAGAAACCATGAAAAGGTACTCATTACAAGACATTTGTCCTTATCCTTTTGATCCAAGTGTGGACATAATACCATTTCCTAGACATTGTGAATTCCCAAAATATGACAAATACAATAGTAAAATAGATCCAATTGATCATGTGGGGGAATTTAGAACCATGTGTTTAGAATTTTCACAAGAGGAAACTTATCTAATGAGGTTATTTCCAAGGAGCTTAGGAGGTCAATGTATGGAATGGTTCTCTAAACTACAACCAAGAATTCAAACTTTTGAAGAACTAGTCAATAGGTTTATCTCACAATTTCCCTATAATATTCAACATGAGATAATAATAAAGGACCTTTACAATATGAAACAAAAGAAAGGTGAAACATTCCTCTCAATTCTACAACGATGGTGAAGGATTTTTTCTAGGTATCCTCATTCCATACTTGAAGAGGAAAAAATGGAACTATTCATTGATAATCTAACTGATGAAATGAGCTACAGGCTTGATCTACAATGTCCACCAACATTTGAGAAAGTCATTGAAAATGGGCTCAAGATTGAAGATGGCTTGGTCAAAAGAGGGGTAATAAAACATTACAATGAAGGATCAAACAATACAAACTCCTCAAATCACTACAACAACAATGATAAACCCAAGTTTTGGCAAAGGAATATAAATACTAGTAACAATGATGCTACAAATCAAACAAAAAACTTGAAACGAATATTTAACTTGACAACAACAACTACAAATACCAATCAAAAAAATTACCAAAACATCAATCAAAATGTCAATCAAAAAAATAATCCGAACAATGGAGAATCTAAACCATAATCATATCAAAGACCATCAAATTGATGAAGGTTCACACCATTAGGGCAAACACTAGAATCAACAATGAGAGAACTCCTTGCAAATGGACTGATCGCATTGCTTGAAGCAAGAAATTGGGAACCAAAAGTAAAACCATCATGGTGGAATGATGCAAACTATTGTGACTTTCATAAGAAAAAAGGACATAAAATGAATGATCGTATGTAGTTGAAACATCTAGTACAAGATTTGATTGACAATGGAAAGGTATATGTAGAAGGACATCAAATGAACATTGATCATAGTGCATTTAAAAATCCTTTACCAAATTATGAAAAGGAGAATCTTCTTCTACAAATAGTAAAGGTAAGATTGTAAATTACATTTATGATAGCACTATTCATTATATTTCTATAGTTGAGAAGAATGATACCACTAATAATTGATCTAATAACATTGGAATCAATGACATTATACCATAAAATCTGATCCCAAACATGGTCCCATCCATCAATTAGATTAATGTCATAAAAATAAGGGAAAACCAAGATCTTCAACTAGTTAACATGACAACAAGGAGGCAATCCAAGGTAATATTGAAAGGAGTTTCATCTAAAACCATTGCTACTCCTTCAAATCAGTACAACATAGTCAATCAACTATAGAAAATACTAGTGCAAATATCAATTTTGGAACTCCTTAAAATCTCACCATCTCATAAGGAGGCTTTGGAACAAGCTCTTGTGGCCACAACAGTACCTCATAATCTGGATGTTTGTCAATTCCAGGCTATGGTGGGACACTTAACCACACCTCATTGCCTATCATTTTCTGAACAAGATGATGTATCACTTACTCATCTTCACAATTCCACCCTTCATATTAAAGTTTTAATCCATAAACACTGGGTAAAGTGTGTCTTAATAGATGGTGGAGTTGGTTTAAACATTTTCACTTTGAAACTAATCCATTCACTAGGATATTATGATAATGCTATTGATTCCAGAAGGAAAATCACAATAAAAGCCTACGATGAAGAAGAGAGATCCTCCAAGGGATTGATTGTATTGCCTATTCAAGTGGGACCAATTGTGAAGAATATAGTTTTCCAGGTGTTAGACAAAGAACTAACTTATAATATACTCTTGGGACATCCCTGGATTCATGAAATGCAAGAAGTACCTTCAACTTATCATCAGTGTTTAAAGTTTTCAGTCAATGGAAAAGAAATAACTATTTCAACCGACTACAACAATCCCCAATATTGTAGCACACTTAAAACAACTCAAGACACTTTTGTGCCCCATAATAGGGAAGCAAACACTTCTAGTTCATCCAATGGTGAAAGGAAACTAAACATTGTATCTAAATGGGTTGAGAAAAAGGACTAGTCAAAAGAGATAAGTGTTGTTGACTCCACTACATCAAACAATGAAGCTCAACTAGATCCTCTATCATAGCAATTCAAAGAAAAGATCCAGTTAAAATACAGAGGTATGGGAGAATATTCCATTGAACAATCTTTGTGTTTTTCATAGTTGTTGCTATCTCCAAAATCATATGGGCAACCATCAACATCAACACAACCATCATCACAACCTATCATAGTTTTTAATGATAGATTTGTAAAGGTAGGTACTTTAGAGGATGAATCTGAAGATAAGGCCATCCTCAATTGGCTCTACAAAGATGAGGAAGCATCTACATCGACAACTATCAGCGTAAAGACAGATCAATATGGAAAGGGAAAAACAATATTAGTGAAAATGGGGTATGAAGGACAAGGACCTACTGGAAAAATAAAAGAAGGCATTGTAGAACCTATCCAACCTTTCACACTTCAGACAAAGGTCAAAAAAAGATCGAGATATATAGGGGAAGTAAAAGAAGAAAACACATAGAGTTTTTGAAAGAATCCTTCAAATGCAGGATAACTCTAAAACATATTCCAATGAGTATGAGTGGGATTCTTTATTAGAAACATTATACAAGGACATACCAATTGATGTCATAAAAGAGTATGCACCCACATGTGAGGAGGGAAAAAGCTTAGGGACTAGACCCGTTGTATTTGGATCATAAAATATCGATGACTCAAGTGAGGATGGACAGATATCAAGTGAGATAGATGACTTGGAGGAGAGTAATATCATAGATCTTGACATCACCACTAACAAATTTGACAACATTGTTATTAGAACCCTTACTTCCGTTGACCTTAACCAATCTGATGACCTTTTACCCTTAATGCATCTTGAACTTATCGACTAGGAACCAACTGAACCTATCAATATTCCTATCTTTGTGAATGATGATGCTATCATAAATTTCCTTTGTAGTGACACACCTAACACAAGTTCTACTCATAATTCTCATAACGACACTTCAGGTCAGGAGGGTGTCAAATCTTTCAGTTGCAAAATTGAAAATAGGAATAATGGATCTAATGGTGAAAACTATTCAATGGCAGCATTAGATCTTGAAAAATTAAAAATAAAGAACGCATCTGATGGTGAAAACCTCTCAGATGCACCAAAAGATGGGAGATTTGACACCCTTCTAGAACACTATCATGAAAGATCATCAATGTTGGTGGAGACTACATAGTTTATCAATATTGGCACAACAGAAAAGGAAAAGACTCTACATCTGGCAACATCTATGACTGAACAAGAAAATCCTAATTTCATCAAGTTCTTTGAAGAAAGACACATTAACTTTGCTTGGTCTTACTCTAATATGCTAGGTTTAGACCCAAATCTTCTAATGCATCATTTATCTCTACCATATAGGATAAAACACGTGAAATAAAAACTAAGGAAAATGCATCTGCATATCACCTTGATGGTAAAGGTTGAGCTAAAAAGTTGTTAGATGTAGGATTCATTAGACCTATTGATTACACTAAGTGGATTTCTAATATTGTACCTATCTCTAAACTAGATAATAGTATCAGAATATGTACCGAATTTAGAGATCTCAACTAGGCATGTCTAAAGGATGATTTTCCTTTGCCAAACATTGACATTATTGTCAACTTAACAACAAGACATGCCATGTTATCACTTATGAATGGATTCTCAAGGTATAATCAAATCAAAATAGCACTAGAGAATTAGGAGAAAACAACATTCACATGTCCATGGGGAACATTCTATTGGAATGTCATGCCCTTTGGGTTAAAAAATGCAGGTGCCACATATCAGTGTGCAATTACCACCATTTTCCATGACATGATGCATACTTTTATGGAAGATTACATGGATGATATATTAGCAAAGTCATATATTAGAGGACATCTAGAAATCTTGGGAAAAATCTTTACTAGACTAGAGAAGTTTAATGTCAGATTAAATCCTAAGACATGTGTGTTCGGAGTTACATCAACAAAGCTTCTAGGGTATATAGTTTCAGAGAAGGGTATCAAAGTGGATCCTGCCAAGGTCAAGGCCATAATGGAAATTCCACCACCAAAGAATATCATTCAACTACAATCTCTACAAGGCAAGCTATAATCAATCAGGATATTTATCTCCCAATTAGTAGACACAAGTCATCCATTCAATCATTTGCTACATAAGAATGTCTTGTTCAAATGGGATCAAGGGTGTGAAACAAATTTCAATCAAATAAAGCAATATCTGATGTCACCACCCATACTAATGCCACCCAGAAAAGAGAGACCCTTATTACTATACATTGTAACAATAGAGATTTCTTTGGGAGCTCTATTAGCATAGGAATATCCTGAGGGAAGGGAATAAGATGTCTATTATATCAGTAGGACTTTGAATGGTTATGAGATAAATTACACCTTCATCAAAAAATATTTTTTGGTGGTGGTATTTACTACCCATCAATTGTGGCATTACATGTTAACCCAAACAATTAAACTCTTAGAAAAGATTGATCCATTAAAGTATTTACTCAGTAAAGCTTCCCTAACAGGAAGACTAGCTAAGTGGGTCATGATCTTAAGTGAATTTGACATCCAGTATGTAGACCAAAGAGCCATCAAGGGTCAGGTGATTGCTGATCAGTTAGTCGAAACTCCACTACCAGATAATTATCCAATGAGTATTGAATTTCATAATGCAAACATTCTTACTATGACCACAGAACAATGGTTGCTTTACTTTGATAGATAATTTACACATCATGGGTCTGGTGTTAGAATTCTATTCGTTACACCTCAAGGATATACCATCCCAAAGTCTTATAGACTCATGTTTCCATGTACAAATAATGTAGTGGAATATGAGGCATTAATTATTCACATCAAAGTGGTAGTTGAATGGAAAATAACAAAGCTACAAGTATATGGATATTCACAACTAGTCATTTATCAGGTAAATGATGAATATCAGACAAAAGATGAGAAGTCGATGTTGTATAATAAAATGGTGGATGATCTCAAATAGTAATTTCTAGATATCATGCTTGAACAGATTCCCAAGGCTAAAAATAAAGCTACAGATGCTATGGCGACAATTGCTTCTCTCTTACAATTGCCAAAAAAGTGAGGTCATTATGAGTTTATGGTGGAACAAGTGTCTAACCCTGCTTATGATAATCCATAATATCAAACCATATGCCAATTAGTAGACATTGAATCCTCAATTTATTGAAAGACCTACACTTACCTAAAAAACAATATCCTTCCTCTCAATCTTTCCATAAACTAGAAACTCAACTTCATTCACCAAACCACATGACATACCTTAATTGCTAACATACTTTACTGTCGAGGTCTAGATGGTACTCTCCTTTGGTTTCTAGAACATAACGAGTCTGAGATAGCTTTACGTGAGATTCATGAAGGTATTTGTGGAACTCATTCAAGTGGACTAACCCTGCAAAAGAAACTCCTCCATTTGGGGTATTACTAGTCGAACATGGAGGAGTCTTTTTAGTTTGTTAAGAAGTGTGAAAAACGTCAAATACATGGTAATCTAATCCATGCACCGGTGCAAGAATTGCATCTGTTCACTTCAACATGGCCTTTTTTAGTGGGGACTAGACTTGGTGGGAAAGATTAATCTATCTTCATCCAATGGATACAAATTCATAATCATAGCAACGAAATAATTTACAAAGTGTATGGAAGTGGTTCCCTTAACAAAAATCACTGGAAAGAAAATTTCTTCTTTCATTATGAATTACCTCATCTATTGGTATGGCATACCTTAGTCCATTGTCATAGAAAATGGTAGAACTTTTAAGAATCAGGATGTGTAGGAACTGTGTGAGAGGTTTCATATCCAACATCATTTTTCAACACTATACTATCCTCAAGGAAATGGCCAAGTAGAGGATTAAAATAAAACTATTCTAAAAATCTTGAAGAATATTGTCAATGATGTTGGACATGATTGACATGTTCAATTATATCCTGCTCTTTGGGCATACCGAACCAACATCAAAAAACCTACATGAGCTACACCATATGCCTTGGTATATGGATTAGAGGCCATACTACATATTAAGGTTGAAATGCCATCACTCCATGTGTCACTAAAGGGAATTATTTCAGATGAGGATTATAGAGTTTTTAGACTTCAAGAGATGGAACTGTTGGATGAATTTCATCAACAAGGTGTAAACCATTTGAAGGCATACCAACAGAGAATGTCCAAAAGCTACAATCATATGGTAAAGCCTAGAGTCTTTCAGGTTGGTGACTTGGTCCTAAAGGAAAACACTAGAAATCAACAGGACAGAGAAAAGAAAGGAAAATTTAAACCTAACTGGCTAGGTTCTTTTGTTGTCATGTCAATCTATGGATTTGGATCCCATCGGTTGTCTACACATGAAGGGGATTTGTTTAATGAACCTATCAACAATATCCATCTTAGGAAATTCTATACCTGAATCATCTAGTGCACAGTTCAAGTCTTGGAAATGGTTTCCTTGATGAAAACCTAGAAAATAGGCATCTTGGTAACAAAAAAATATTTAAAAAAATCAAAAAACAAGAAAATACAAAAAAAATTAGAAAACAGAAAAATACAAAAAAATAAAAAAATACAAAATACAAAAAACTATGAAAAAAAAATAATACAAAAAAATCATAAAGTCTGAAAAAGTGCAATAAAAACATGTAGTGAAAACCTAGAAACATGCGCTACTTGTGATTTAAACCAGCAGTTCCATCTATTGGAGACATGTCATGGTCATTCACTTTTGCCATCATTTCCATCCATTATCATATCTTGACAACGTGGTTGTGTCTCACCCTAGCTTGGGGGAAAAATCTTGAACTCACTGGGGACAATAAACTTTGAGCTTAATTAAATGGGCAAACAATAGTATGAAAATGAAGAAAACACAACGATCATAGAAAAAATCAACATGGAACATACATCAAACATAAAAAAAAATCAGAAAATCAACCATCCATATCAAACAACTGAAATCAAATCAATAAAAACAATTTTAGATGGATGATATCCTTTTGAATAATGATTTTACCGCTTTCAGCTTGAATGTTTAAATTTTGTACTTTTATTTTTCTTATCATTTCTTTGGAGCAACTCGATGATGTATTGAACTAGAGAAGCTAGGAAGGATAATGGTATTTTATTTGTCTACTGTCTGTGAATTGATCATTATTTTTTGTGTGAATTGTCATGAGACGTGCTCTACAAAGTATCATTGATGAAATTTGGAATTCATATATTAAAATGATTGATTCTTGTCTGTTTATGCAAGAAATTCTTAGGTCATCTTGGTTTAATTATACCTAGATGCTTGTGTTCACTTGCAATATCAAAAATCATTAAAGTAGTACTCAGGTCATCATGGTCTAAATTATACCATCAATGTTTGTACTCACTTTCAACATTTTAAAGGCTCAATGATGATAAAAAGCATGATAAAAAGACTGTTAAGGTGACAATTTTGGCATATGTAGTCTTGCATGATTTAAATTAGGTTGCATTTATGTTATTTTTACATCTGCAAAATATTTTATTCCAAAGACAGATAACCAATTCAAAAAATGATGTTAACTTTCTCATTAATGGATTGAGTATACTTGAAAATAACAAAAATATCATCATTATCATGTAGTTACATAATCATTTGCATTACATACATTAGAAAACATTATTATATCATTTCATCATTCATACATTTTATTAAATAATTTGCATTTATCATATCATATTCTTCATTTGTGTATAACATCATTAAATTGCATGAGAAAACTATAAAAAACAACTCCCTATGTAGTTGCATTTTCAGTCATCAATTCATCATATTATATATCACACATTTGAAGTACCATTATATTCATCATTTAGTCATCCATTTATTATATCATTTATATACATTTAAAAATACCCAAAAATAAAAGTGCATCATATCCCATTTACATCATGTTCAAAAATCATATATATTGATACATATTCATATCATTTAGATATATATATTATCATACAACTATTATCCATATAAATACTACACACATCATGCATCCATACGACATAATTATTCACATAATCACATTTTAAACATCATAAATCATAGCATATCATCATGATCATAAATTACATCCATAACATCATAATATAAATCATCACATGGCATATAGAACAAGAAATTAAATGCATCCATCATAGAACCATATAAAACACATATAGATTGATCAATCCACCACATATCATATAGATCTCAAAAATCATAATGTCAAGTATACAATGATGTCTGAAATGTAAAGAGATACAACATCAAAAAATGGTTGTGAATCAAAAAACTAGAGTATACATCATGTCTCAAAATATATCAGAGAATACAATCATAAGGCTATATGTTGCTAGCCCTAGACGGTGTCGGCATCTCTGGACTGGTACCTCCCCCGCCAAATGTACTAGGATCTCTCTATGGAGGCTATGCCACACCCACATTAACATTCCTAGAATGAGTCCTACTTGATCAAGACTAGGAATAACTAACTCTCTACTCAGAGGGAACTGCATCATGGTATTGACCTTTGTAATACTTTGCCTCCCTACCCACACAGAGAACTTATCTCATGTAATCAGCCACAGAGGTACCATCAGCCAATCTCTGTAATCTCTCAACTATCAATTGAGCCTACTCTGTAGCCCATTTGGCTACATCTCTTTTGGTTGTCAAAGAGGCAATCTGTGTCTGCGCAGCTACCAACTGTCCCTCTACCTGAACAAGAGTCTATGCATGAGACTGGGCTTGTGTCTGCATATGGATCTTTGTTTGCACCAATAAACCTTGAGCCTATATCAATTGCCCTTGTAAGGTCTACACCTACACCTATAAACCCACAATCTGAGTTTGTTGATGTTGTGAAGGTACCCCAATATGCACATGCTACTTGGTAGGAGCTATTAGTGATCGTCTCTTACGAGGCACCATATAGTCCTGGACATCTAAGGCTAGACCTGATCCACCTGCCCCACCACCTCCTCCATCATGACCACCTCCTCCACCATCTCCATAATCTCCATCTCCCTCCTCATCACTCCTACTCATCATCACCACTACTCTCAACATCCTCCTCCTCCTCCTCACCACCCTCCTCTCTCCTCTGTCAGTGACCATGTCCAACAACAACCTCCTCCTTACCAGGTAGTGGCATAGGCTCATTAGGAACAAAAACCCATGGAAAAGGATGTAGGGCCAAATACTCTACATAATCTGTTGTGACAGGTGGCTCAACAATCTTGGGACAAATCTCCCAAACCAAAGGTTCTAGGTCTAGGTACTCCTAAACTGTAGAATCATATGAAAGGAAATTTCCCCACTCTATAGAATCTATCTGGCACTGGGCATAATGAGCAACACCTTAGGGCATGCCCTGTACAATACCATATTGTTTGAGCACTCTCCTAAAAAAAAATCTCCAACACCCAACGAGTCCTATCAATCAGCAACATAGACTAACAAAGTTATGACAACTATATATCATCATCATCCTAGTGCTCACAATCTAGATATGGCCAATATGTAACAACCTCTACATCATCCAAGAATCTACTCCAATGCTCCAACTTACCCAGTCTAGGCTAAGTAAGTCGACCTACATATATATGCACATATGGCCTCATGGCGGGTTGTTGTCTCACCATCACTAGACATGTAATAGCTATATGCTCCCACACCCACACCTGAAGTAATGTAACCCCTATAGAAAAATTGTTACCTTGAAAGTAGACAACTTGATGCAAATCGTGGTAAAAATGAGCAAGCATACACATGCCCCAAGCATATGTCGTACCGTGAACAATCATACTCTCTAAAACATGGCCCCAACCAACAAAAATTCCATTTGACTTGTGATCGGGACAAAGGAACCCTCCAATAAAACTAGCAAGTACTGGAGGTAGGGTGGCATAGGAATCCACCATCTCACACCATGGAATCTCATATCCACAAATCGTATTGTCCTGGAACACTCTACGTAGAGCATTAGTCCCACCCTGCTCTGAAGAATCATAAACTACTATATCACTAACAACAAGTATCCTCAAAATCTGCCAAACATCCACATGGGTGACTATCATCACTCCAGTAGGAAGGTGGAAGGTATTATGCTTGCTATGCCACCTCTCCTCTAGGGCTATCAGGAGACCCTGATTAATCCTAATCCAGGGCATAGATAGAAGAGAGGATAAAATATGTGTGATGACTATTGTGTCAGGATGCGCTAGCTACAGTATCAAATTGAATGTCCTAGGAAACTTCTCTCAAATATGTAGGGTTGCAAATGACTCTTATCATCATGAAATATTGAAAGCCATTAATCATTGCCAATTTATCAAACATCAATCAGCCTATCAAATCTAATCAACTCTAGTGATATTTTGATCAAATCTCATGAGTAACTATTAATTTAACCTCACCTATCATGAGGAAAATCATCAAACTATCATTGTACCTCACCTATCATGTGTTCAATCATCAATCAAAAATGGTACCTCGCTTATCATGAGGTCAATTAATCAAATCAACCTCAATTATCATGAGATTTATCAATCAAACTATAATTATTCCTTGCCTATTGTGAGGTTAATTATCATCAAACCTCACCTATCATGAGGTTGATCATCATCTAATCTATTGGGATCATCAATCAAATCAAATCAATGGCTGACATGATAAAAAATTGATGCAATCTAGGATAAAATTGAAAAACTCTATCATTCTGACTTAGATGTGCCAAAACAGTGTTTTTATGTGCCACAACATTCAATGCACCATTAAAAAAATTCAATGCGCTAAAACAAGTGGTAAATGCACCACTTCAGGTAGTCTATCCGCTGAACTAACAGATGTGCTACGTCAACCTATGAATGTGCTACAAAATCTGACCTATGCACTAAAAAAATGGATGTGCTATTTCATCCTATCTATGTGCTATAAAAATCAACCTATGCACTAAACTGTTGGATGTGCTAAAACAACAAATAGATGTACTACATTGGGCAATGTATGCACTAAAAGAATCAAAAAAATTTAAAACCAAAATAAATGCATGAAAAACAAAAAATGTGAAAAATGAGGAGGTTCATGGGTACATACTAGAGGTCCATAGGTGGCCAAGCGGTTTTGTAGATTCACACACTTGAAATGGTGAGTGTGGTAGGGGATAGACATTTTTCTCCAAATTGCTCTCACTCCAAATTTTCAAAACTCAACATGCAAAAATGAATTCAAAATCAACCTTTTAGCTTTTTAATAAGTTAATTAAGGGGGTATTTTGGTGAGATTTTGTTAATTTCTTTTCTTGAAGGCTTAATTCAAATTTCATCACAGGGGCATTTTACAGAATATTTATCGGGACATAAATCGCTACTTCATCAAATCTTCATAACATCATCAAATTATCACAAAAATCATAAAAATTTGAAAAATTCTAAAAAAATCCAATAAATAAAAAAACTCACCGATTTATCTCCCAAGGGGGCATATATCCATCATCACCTAAAAATCAACATCTAGGGAATACTGAAAAAATTTCGTTAGTACTAGCAGCAACAGCAAAAATTTCTTTGAAGCAATGCATAAACACATCACTTCAAAGAGGGGAAAAATGTATACACCTAAAAGTGGCCTGGATAATCTAATTAATTAAATGTGATTTATTTGATTAATTAACCCTTCTATTTTCATCTACTTATAAATAAATAGAAATATTTATTTATATAGTTCACTTCTAATTCTTCTATCTTTATCATATTATTTCATCTTAATTAAATAAATGAATTTAATACTTTGTTTTATTTAATCATCGAATTCTCCTATTTATTCTATCTTAATCACATCATTCTATCTTAATTTAATAAATAAACTTCTATAGTTTTGTTTTATTAAATTAAATATCTTCTTTTCCTAAAAATTGAATAAATCTAAAATATTCAATTGAAACATATTCTACAGCTGTTTCCTCTTTTCACTCAAATCATATCAACCTACCAAATTAGATATGAAATGTCTAATTTAATTCATGTCAACCTTCATGGGAAAATTTGGAGACAAATTGGAGAAAAATTTGTAGGAAAACTTCTTCATCTTCTTCCATTGATTCTTCCTATCCTCTGGCTAAATGTTTTTGTGGGGAGGAACAATCTCCATAATCAGCTTAGGCTTCTTCATCCTTCACCATTCAATTCTTCAGATCAAATCCAGACCCTTACTTACTGCCACATTGCAAATATGTTGTCAGGCATCTATAAATACAACCTCTTTCTACAAGAGAAGGATCCCAACATTGTGCAAACTTACTCTACATAAATACCAATTGAGCAATCAAGCATATTAGCCATAAGCAATTATCATTTAGCATTATAAATAACAAGCATTTTAGAATAGAATCAATTTCATGGATTTTCATTTAGCTACATCATAATTTACTATAGCTTCTTTCATCAAGTTTCATGTCAATTTAGATTACAGTAGCTTCATCATTATCATTTAGAAATCATCATATAGGATTAGATTATTGCATTTAGCACCATCTCATTCTCTAGATTGACATTTTCACAGTCATAATGCTTACCAAATCTGAGAGCCTTGTGACTTAATAAATCTTTGGAGATAGAGATAAATATGATGCTTTTAGTAGATTTTTACTTTAAATTAGTTTAATTATTGTTTGAATATTTGATATAATGTCTTATTAATTATGTTAGTTGATATTTTATGCATATTTTACTCACACACTTAGCATGTGGAGGAAATTTTTCTGCACGAGTTACAACTCAAAATTTTGCAAGATAAGTACTATTGGCCTGCCTTATTTCAAGATGCATACACTTGGGTGCATAGATGTGAACTATATTAGTAGTTCTTAAGAAGTCCTAAGTTGATTGCTCTTCCACTTAAGCCGATTGTCATTGAATAACCCTTTCAACAATGGGGCATTGATTTTATTGGCACCATAGATCCACCTTCAAGCACTTGACATGTTTATGTTCTCATGGCAACCAATTACTTCACCAAGTGGGTGGAGGAAATATCGATTAAACATGCTACTTCAGAAGTAGTGTGTAATTTACTGAAGGAGAATATCATTTCTAGGTTTTGGGTTCCAAACAAAATTGTAATAGGAAATGCTACAACATTCTCATCAAGTGAGATTAGAGGAATTTTTTTTTAATATGGGATCATATTTTTACATTCGTTAGACTATTACCCTCAAGGTAATGATCAAGCTGAATCTAGTAGCAAGAATCTGGTTACGATCACTCACA